>JADQWA010000182.1:201078-226078 GCA_018344505.1 Nebria ingens riversi
ATATTTCCTATCTAATTTTTTTTTTCATAATTACAATACTTCGTTACCTACATATATACATTCGTTATAAGAAAGTAATATATTTTTTAGAGGTATCAATCCGAATAAGGTGCTAATGGGTAATTTTATTTTTTGTGTGTATTAGATAGGTGTTTTCAATTTAATAAAGATAGAATCAGATTTGCGTGTATGTTTAGTGGGTATGGTGATTGTCGTAGACAGATATGTATCCTCTTCCTGTTGGTTGCATGGTTGCCCAGTGCTGTGGAATGATTTTGCACTATGTGTTAGTTAGTTGGAGATAAATTAAGCCACCGTAGTAATGATTGGCAACGTTGATTTGCGATTAAATTGCAAATAGCAGAATTCTCCATATATGCATTTGAACACATCAAGATCTGATTACCAAATTGGATCGAATACAATATATGCATGATACCACATTTCATAATAACAATTTAGAGGGGCATACACTCACATAATAGAATTGTTAATAAGTTGATTTATTTATTCAATATTTTGACAGTGAACGTTTATGTCAATTATATAGTAATTCTTTGAAGATACTCAAACAATTCTAATTAAATTAGTATATAAGGAGGCTGTAATTATTCCGCAATTGCTGATAAATAAATGTTGACACAAATATCCTAATACAAACAAAAATAATTATCGATTTAATAACCCGGAATTACTCTCTTTACTGTCTTATACGAATTAATAAGTAAGTATTGTAATCATGAAATAAATCGATCTTGGAAATACACCTACTGACTTTCCCTATCTTACTATTTTTGGAATGACGTCTGCATATGTGTGTGTTTGAAATTATGAAACTTTAAACTTAAAATTTATACATGCCTGGCAAAAAACCTCAATTTTTGAAAAAAAAAAACCTAAAGTACATGTTTACTAAGCTATTTTTTGCAATTTCTGCAATATCTCCGAAACGGCAGCACTTACAGTAAAAATAGTTAAAATAAAATTGAAAGATATTAATATTTCGCACAACTTTTGTTCGAAACATTTCTTGAAAAAGTGTACCAGTTACAAGATTCGCTATTGAAATTCGTAATTCGAAACATTATATTGAAAAATATGTACCAGTTACAAGATAATCATATATATATAAATATATATATATATATTATATATATTATATATTTATATATATATATATATATATATATATATATTATAGATATATAATATATATATATATATATATGAATATATATATATATATATAATCTAAATAAAATATACCTGTTACGTATAAGAAAGTCTAGCGCAATACACTGTAGATGTAATTAATTTAACTGATATCTGAAAATGAGCTTTGGTGAATCCGAGAAAATATTCGAAAACAAATTGGGTTTAAGAAATAATATTATTGATTATGAAACATTTAAAAATATATTAATTTATTAATTGTAGGAAAGCTATTTTGTAAAAGTGTAGAGCACATTTGTTTAAAAACTTCTTTAACGGGAATAATCGATGTATTTGATAATCAATAAGATTGAAACAAAAGTCCCATTTGAGTGGATGTAATATAGGGATTATCTAGTGCAGCCATACGTGACCTATACACTGTGTAGATGGCGAGCGAGTTCATAGACGCCGAATTGGATTTTCTATGTCGCCCGAATATTGAATGAAACTTCGACTTTCGTCTGCGCCTGAATGCGGAATCCATCCCTGCAACGAAGTTGACACGTCGTCTATAGGCTTGCGTTGTGCGCGCGTTGATGGAATATCTTCTCAACACTTTGATGACATAAATCGGCTCATTGGAGCTGATCAAACGCGACAGCGACAGCGACACAGCATCTACAGCGATGACGCGGACTAGCTTCCTTACGACACGACGCATCGGCCTTCAGGCCATTTTACATTCAAGCAAATAATATATCGTTTAACTAGCTATATATATATATAGCGAGGTTTATAGGATTACTAGCGGGTATCCGGAAGAAAAAAGAAAACGACGATATAATCTAAACAACAATTCATAATTACATTTAAGATAAATGTGTCAGTTACACACACAAAATAGTTAGATTCAATTCAGGGAAAGTCAAAAGGTCTATTTCAATTAACATCTCGAGCTGGATTTTTTCAAGATTGCAATACTTATTTATTACTTCGTATAAGAGAGTAAAAAGAAAAAGCAAGTACGGAAGTGAGTTGAGTTATTCAGATATTTTATGTAAAAATATCGGCCATGTGTTTGGCCCTAAACTTTCTTTTACGTAGTCAGTATATTTTGATTTGATAGTATACGAGTATAAATATAAAATGTTTAAATTAAAAAAAGAAAATATTTTCATTCATTATGTCCAGTAAAATTGTAAAGTTAGATTATTGTCAGATTTCTAAAAAAAACATAAGTATTTTAGATTTAAAATGTTCGATTCTATAGTAATATACAGAAAATATAATTATTCATTACACATTATTAAAAATTATTATGGCTGAACATTTTTTAGTTGTTTAGTTGATTAAATGAACTTTAAACCTTACAAAATATTTTCATATAATATTTTAAATTATTTACTAACCTTTGTAACGTTTTTTTCACTAAACTTATGTGTGACACTGACAATAAATGTTAAATGTCAAAATATTTGAATATTTAAAACAATTGGCATGCATAGTAGATGCGATTTATTATATATAATTTCCCATACCTACGTAACTATGGCAATATCAATAAGATAAGATCTTGTAACTGGTACTTTTTGAAGAAATGTTTCAAACAAAAGTTGTGCAGAATACTAATATCTTTCAAAGTTATTCTAATTATTTTTACTGCAAGTATAGCCGTTTCGGAGATATTGCAGAAATTGCAAAAAAAGTCTTAAGTAAACATCCACTTCCGGTTTGAATATGCTTTTCAAAAATAAGAGATTTTCACGCCAGGCATATACAAATCTTAAGTTTAAAGTTTCATAATTTTATCTTCAACAGCGTAGGCTGTAGAGCACACACACACACACACAGACGTCATTCCAAAAATAGTCAGACTCGATTCAGGGAAGGTAAAAAAATGTATTTCCGTTAAAATTTCGAGTTTTTTTTTCGTGATTACAATACTTACTTATTACTTTGTAAAAGAAAGTAAAAATATAACTTAAATAATGTTTGTATTCTATAAAATTGTAAACCAATTTAAGTAGGTATTTAATTTTTATAAATCTATTTCTAAAAATGTTAATAATAATAACAGAAAGGGTAATGGACAATCTAAACAATTAAGATAAATCTATATATGTTTGTAGGTACTCTTACTCACCTACTTACATTTAGAACGTGCTTTTTACTTGAAATGTGTATTAAGCGCATATAAATTATTACTTTCTGCAATTATATCTTCAAAATATACACTGATTCAATATACCTGATAGTATTTTTAAAAGAAGTTTGTAAGGATAGAGTTTATTAGCGAAAGATTGTAAAGATGTGATAAAAAGGTTTTCTGCCACCCCATTTGATAGGGAACAGGCATGTATGTATGTATGTTACGTACGTATGTACGTGTGTATGTATTTTAATATAGTTTAAATTCTATTAAATGCAATATTGCAACGAAAGAAACATTTTTAGTTTTCTTTAAATTGTTGCTATTTTGAAGTACTATTTCTAGTATTTAACGAAAAAAAAAAACCTTGAGAAGATTTAAAAAAAAACCATTACATTTTTTACTAAATAAACAATAAGGAAATGAAAAATATTTATATATAATTATTGATGCGAAACGGTGTGATATTATTGATATAATTTAATTTTCACATCTAGTGCGTAATAAATAACATATATTTATTGTAATGTTCCAATAAGACCTTTTTTTGAACACATAAATCTGGAATTTGAACATGAAACACCGGAAATGGTAAACCTCAATTCACCCGACATCATAACATACGATTTTAGGCAAAATACAACGGAAAAACTGCAAGAATTTTAATATAAAATAACTATATATTTATTTCTAATTAATATAGGAATAGCGTAAAACTATAGATAAATCACGTTGGAACAATTTAAATTCAACCCCGTAATTTATAAATACAACTTTCTATTAAGTTTAAATAACTATAGAACCGAATACTGTAAATGCCGACGTGGCTTCTAGTAATTTTACGACGAGGCGCTGCAGGAGTAGGAAAGACGCACGGATAGGGGGGTAATTAAAACTTAGCGACATTTGATTAGAACTTCAGTTCGCTCAAGTCTTGTAAGGTTGTAAGTGTCGCTAAACATACGGTTAATATTTATAGTTAAAGATGCCAAATCTCGAAATGTTACCAGTGAGTGTTCTTAAGCTTATGTTATTCATCAACAGATAACTTTATTTATGAATATACTGTTTTGCTCGCGCATTTTACACAATTATTACTTTTTAAAATATGTTTTTGATTGCTGCATTCATAGTTATAACATTTTTAATATGCGAAGTGACATATTAATAATTCAAAATAGAGACGCCATTTTTATTATACCCGACACATTTATCAGTTATTTGGAGAATGTGGAGAAACGTCCTATGGATATCACGATATGTGTATAGTAGTGTGTTAATATAATTTCATATTTTGGTATAATGAAATGATATGTTGATTAGATAGCGAATATTTTTTTCTGTTTGCCCATTTCTTGTGTGTTTGTTAATTATGTATTAGTTTGGTTTCAATTCAATTAAGTGCTATTGTGTATACGAAGAAACGTGAATATAATAGACAAATTAGAAGTACAGGGGTGGATTCAAGCATATGAATTTCATCTATAACAAAACACCGACATTTTTAAAAGGTCCTAATCCGAAATTAGATAGTGTCAAATTCATTTTAAAGTTTACAACTAATTATTAATAAATAAACGCTATACGCTCTATAATCTTCAATATGTACGCTGTAGTGAATATATTTTGTGTATGTAAGTATATACATATATTAATAATTGACATACATTTTTATCAGTATTGAATGTTAATAATACGCTCAACGAATTCCAAATATTAGCAGCTTTCTATCAGTGATAAGTTCGCCAAATATGTTTGCAGTGTCAAAATGATTTATTGTAAGTAATTTGAATGTGGCCATCGGCTCGTGAGAGAATTGTTAAATTATTGACGTTTTATAGATGAAATTTAGTAAAGGGATTATAACGTTTAGATTCACCAGTAACGGATAATTAAATATCGATATTCCATTCCGTTTAATCGTATATATATATATATATATATATATATATATATATAATATATATATATATATATATATATATATCCCAGATAGCCTAAACACCGATTCTATAGTGTTGATAACTTTGAAACCGAGCCACTTTACGCTACTGATCACATCAGATAACGGGATGATATATATTTTTTATTAAATTGCCGATCAGATACAAATATATCATTATATTGATATATAAATACAAATAAAAATATCAGTAGCCGGAAATGTTGCAGAAAACTGTATGGTTAAATATAAAAATCAAGCAATATATATCTAAATTAAATTAAATCACTTGAATTTATAATTTTATATTTTTATAATTTTCTATGTGATAGATTTTTAATTAATTTCTAATTAAAGACTTTACGTGAAGACTACCTAATCTAATTTATACACTATTATTAATTATATTAATATATGAACACTTTATTAATTTTCTTCATAAATAAATAATATCTAGTAGAGAAAAAAAAATAAAACATCAACGAAGGAACCAATATTCGATTTTAATATACTACAGAACCAATCTATAGACAAAATCCCGAAATTCCATTGAAATCAACGAGCAACGATGACCTTGAAATATTCCCAATATGACCTCTTACAAATCAATTTTATCAGAACCATACAGTTTTGCTAAAAAAAGAAATAGTAACGATACTCATTTTTTGAAATGGTTTAAACGAAAATGACGTTTTTTTTAAATGTTAAAGTAGAACAATGCAAATGACAGCATCGTTAGCTGACATGTATTTAATATACAGTTTTGATATGGCTCCAATGCGCCCTGAATGCAAATTAGTACCCTCATATATATATATATATATATATATATATATATATATATATATATATATATATATATATATATATATATATATATATATATTTTGCAACAAACTGAGTACGCTTGTAACTTTTACTCTTTTGCTATGTCGTAACAAATTTTAAAATACTACGTGAATTGTATAATGTATTATATGTACAAAATACAGTATGAGCATGTGGATTATTTGCGAAATATATTTTTCACCAAATCTTTTTTTTGCGAAATTTAACATTGAGATTTTTTTTAAGGTTTATATCAAATATTTATGGTATATATTAAACAATCTATTTTTATAGACTTATTGTATTTAAAAACTTGAATAGTTATATAATAACTATGAAACATATTATGTATTAAATAATTTAAGTGTGAATCTGTTAATAAAGTATTATTATGAATAATATTGTCATTTTTATTATTATAAGGTTTCTTTTCAGTCAAAAATCAACTTATAATTACAATTTTGTTCTGACTACTTCTTGTATGAAGCTTAAAACATTGCGTAGGCTGAAAGTATGAGCGACCCGATTACTTATTTTATATTCGTTAATGTTTGATAATAAATAAGCTATTTTTGTGTTTGTGAAGGGTTGCGGTGGCACAGTGCCATGCTCGGCGATGTGGCGATATGTAATGGCATCAACACGCGGTGACCGCGAACCCCAGCGACGTCCAGCTCCCCTGTTCACCGTGTCCAGGTCATCTGCTGGAAGACCGGGACCCACGCGAGGCGCCACCGGCCTATCCACCTTTATACGACAACAAACTCGCTCAAACACAGGGGGAACACCGTCAACCACAACTACAACACCACAACCTGCCACTAATCAACAACAGGTATGGAAGATTTTAAACAATACTCCCAACAGCACTCACTGATACCAAAAGACATCATTTGGACTTGGACTATGGCTAATAATTGATCAACATGTTGATATAATATGTCAATCTTTGAAACATATATTTACAAAAAAAAAAAAAACGCGTTCTAGTATTGAAATATAATATTTCATATATGTACCTATGTTATCTATCCCAATGGAATCGCTTTATATGTTGTAAGCTTCTTTTTTTGTTGAAAGAAATCAAATGATTTATGATTCGATTTGATAAATCGTTCACCTTTTACGAATCTATAATTTATTACTTCTTTACGATATTCATATTTTCCATATTCAAAAAACATTTCAAGAAAAAATGTTGAAAATTATCAAATACAAAACAGAGCTACCTAATGTACCACGTTTTCCTTACCATTAAAACTTAGCTACAACATAAATCAAATAAAATTTGTGCTCTACGCTTTCGTTAATCGCCATTTTTATATATATATATATATATATATATATATATATATATATATATATATATATATATCTCAAAACCAGAAAAGCTAGAATTAAGTGTTTTGTTTGTAAACCAAAAGACACAAACAAAAAGCTGGTAATTCTAATTAATATTACACTGTTCTATAATCTAATGTAATATAAGACGATTGCTTCAAAAAGGTTACCAGAAATATCTATAAGTACCTTTTCGAAAAAGAAGAAGTTTTAGAAGAAGCTTAACTTGTAAATTGTTTTTATCTCTTTCATATCCCTGTAAAAGTGTGAAACAGTGTAACCAGCAATTTGATAAAAACTTTAACAATATACACTCAAAGTGTGATTAATCATGACATTAACCCAGATGTTTTTTACACTCTGTGGTTAATAAGATAAATAGTTGTTTTTCTGTAACTTTATTTTTTAATAATTACTTTCGCAGATAATCGTCAGTTTGTCAAAAAATGGATTAAAACTTTTATCAAAATTAAAAAATTAATTTAATATCTGTTAACACTGCAACACTGTTAAATAAACAATATACAAATTGTTAATTCGTAACAAACATAGAAAATAAATGAAATTAGTGCACTGAGAGAGCAAGCGAAGGCATCGTATTTAGATAATTTAACAGAAGACCATATGGCTCAGTGGTACAGTCGTGTTTTTTTCCTTTTAGCTCCTCCTGGCTTATTTTTTATTCGTATCGTAGCTACAGAGATATCATAAATGAGTATAGGTAATAATATCATTTTTAACTTATAAAAGAAATCGTAATTACTTCAATTTCTAATGTATTAGTTTGAAAAAAATAGTTATTTATCACCACAGTGTCATTGTAGCTAATAAACATAGTTAAATGTCAATTTTCATTTGCAGCACGTTCATTTATCACCATTTACCGATCATTTAATTAGCAATTGTTCGTTAGTTTGTTCTTGTGACGTTTTAAATTTCCATCCATCCATATCCTATGTTTTATTGTGCTGTGTCGCCTTGGCTATTATGCAAACATATCGATTCCTCATAAAATAATACACGTGTTATTATTAGGTATACATAAGGTAGGGCATCTTTCAACGATTAGGACCAATCAACATATTGTTTGACTTGTTCAACTAATATGTTGATCTACAATGACATATCGATGGTAAATTGTCAATAATAAATGGCTATGGTAGTAAACATTTGAGAATATGCGAAAATAGTGGATGACATGATTTGACGTGACTTATAAATCAATTATTCATTGGGAATTTTGTAAAATCTACTAAGATCGTTGTTGTATACGACACAGTCGTGTATTTTCTCGAGAGCGTTTCAATTAAAAGCTCACACTTACACCGCCAGTCAGTGAAGTGAATCGAGCTTCGAGCAGCACACCGTTACTACACATTTGCATAAAGGATTTAGAATGTTAAGTGCGCGTTGTCAGGCTATTAAGTCTATGCTGTTCGGTCAGGCACGTTCCCTTATAGCTACTCTCAGTGCACCACTAGCATATAACGCCTTCGGCGGCAGCGCAAAAACACGACTAGTGTGACGTCATCCCCTATGATCCTATTTCGTTTTAGCAGACACCAATCATAATGCTACGGGCGACGAAAAGGCACGTAGCAATTTGAAAACTAGATATGGTATATAAGTCCGTTTCAATTCTAAACTAATCTAAGGTTTTTGTTGACTTTTGCATAATCACCTCTTTGGGTGTGAAATGTGCATATGCAACCAACCACACAATCGCCCAACCGAAGGTTACATACGTCTAGGCGTTTATTATTAATATAAATAATAAATTCGCAAACTATGTATTTAATAAACAGAAATGAAAATCTCAACAATTATTTATCTAGAATTACGTTAGAAGCCAGTCAATTTAGTAAATGTGTATATAGCCCAATTCATGTGCGACCCTGTACTGATTTTCTCCGACTCGACGGTCGCCTTGAGATCTAGCATTTCAAGGTCGACCCGGAGCACCGTTGTTTCCAATTTTCCGGGATTCCAGGGCGCGCGTGCATCATACACGCACCATAACTTAGAATGTTTATATGATTTTAAAAGAAACATATAAAAATTCATTGAAATATGTTCAAAAAAAAACAATGAATGGCGCTATATTCTTTTTATTACGAGGAAACAAATGTGTATTTTGCAATAATAAAATGCTACTTTATGATTGACTGTTGCAAACGTTGTGGTTTCTGATCTTAAATTTACTTTTTATGACACACAAGTTTATGCTGGGCCATAAATACATCTTGGGTAAATATTTTAGAGGAATTCTGGTAATAGACAATTTTGCTCGCTATTTTGTTTTCATATACATACCTAGTAATTTATGCAAGCACATTAATTAATGCTGTGCATTTATAATGCCCCACATTGTTTTGTTATAAAATTGTATAAATTACAAAAAGACAAACAGATTGTATAGGTAAATAAGAATTGCAATTTTTTTAAATTATACTCGTACAATACAGAACAGATTCTAAACGATACAATGAGAATCATAATAATTACTAGACGCATTCTATTATTTACCTATAATCTAGATAAAAATTTAGTAAATTTATCAATATTTGAATAATAACAATAAATTTGTTGTTAGATAAAAATGTTATAGGCACACCCTATATGTTTCATACGTAATTACAGGAAATTATTTCATATTATAGATAAACTTATCTTTTAATAAGTCATAGAACTTATTAGATAAGTTGGATTGATAAACAAGAATATGGTCTAACAGTAACTAATGTGATATGTATTCTTACCACATAAATGGTACTTTGAGATGCAAGTAATTATTGACAAATTCTCTGGTTGTATATGTGTGTTGTTGTTGTAGGGTAATGCCGTGGACAAGCGATGGGGTGATCCGGTCCCTGACGTAGACCCGGAGGTTGGCATACATCAAAGCCGCCTCCTCGACACAGTCAGAGGACGCTTAAGTCGAGTGGCCGACCTAATCCGTACAACGTTAAGATTTCGAAGACCACCTCGGCCCCCCGATTGGGAGTTCAACATACATCGAACCCAGCACCCGGCACAAACTGCTGAGAAAGATGACCAGCTCGACAAACGGTGGGATCGCTTTCTAGTGGTGGACACCGCTTTACCCTTACATTATAAGGTAACATTTCAGAAGTTTAGAATTTCGGAGCTAATATTTTGGGGGATTATTTGTTGTTGTAGTGGTTGATAATAGTATCGTTAGCCGTTCTGTACAATGTCATTTTCGTAGTCGGGAGAGCAGTATTTTGGGAGTTGAATAATCAAACGCCGGCCTTATGGTGGACTTTGGATTATCTATGCGATTTTATTTATGTTATGGATACAGTTGTACGAATGCATGAAGGTAAGGTATACAAAGATATTTTAAATATTTTAGAAATTACTTATATTTCTAAACCCCTCCATACTAAACCCCCTATTACGTGCGCCACTTATTAAATACTTAATATTATATTTGTAGAATTGTAAATAGATGTAGCTATAATCTTGGTACAAGCGGGATGACATAATTAAATCCGAACACTTAGTATTGTTTGAGGCAATGAACATTGCGTGTCCTGTGGTCAAGACTCACAGCCAGGACAAGCTATTAGGACACCGCAACTTATCTTACATAGCACCCGAGCGACTTTCTAACACATGTACTACAAATAAAGGTCAAGTTTAAATTGCCCTAAAAAACGCGACAATTCACTTTACTTTAACCGCGTCATTCATATTATTTGAAATCCTACATTTAGAAACACATTAATAATGATTGCAATGTCTATTTTGCAAATGGTATCATTTGTAAATAATTGCAATCTATCGTATTGAAAGTGTCTCCGTTTTATGATGAAATTTCCTAAATATCTCTTAAACGCCATCAATTCTTTCCTATTTGTGTTTACTTAATGGCTATGTTTGCGTGCGACAAATTAATTGATTCATTTATCATCGTATAGATGTCGTACGTTCAAAGTACCCCTTACACTTCTTCTTCTTGTTCTTGTCATTCGCTAATGCCTTTAAGAAACGAGTTGCAATGGAGGTAGGGTGCAAATTAACGTTGTCCTTGACGAAACTCTAAGCAAGTAAACAGTTGATGGTGATCACGTGATCACAAATCGAGACTAACAGCCATCTTTGATATATCAGAATGAGGTTAGGCGTTATCGTGTGCGGGTGTCGTATAATGATCTAATCAGTCTAATTAAACTCTGTTTATCATATTAAAAACAGGGCGGGATTAATATTAGTTCCTAGAAATATAGTATTCGGCGAATATTATCTAGGTATAGAAATTATATCATTACACAAACTGAATATTGAATAGTAGCTAGAACTTTATTATCTGTGCAGCTTTAATTGACCTATGACCTATATCTTGACCTTCATATGAAAGAAGTCTCTGAAATGGAAGTTCAAAAACTTTTATAATATCTTCAATTTAGCGCTGTATTCACTCTTAGTAGTTCCCTCCTTGTCCACTAGTCGTACACGGAAGTATATTCGGTATTTGTACATACATACAAACGCAACCGAATATTTGATTCTCCTTGTACATTTGAGGACCAAAATCAAAGTGGTTATAGTTGGTAGCAACTTTATTACTAAAATATACAATGCATATTTATTGAAATACGCAAATTGCGTTAGTACAATTACAGAATACTCTTTTAATGATGTCGTATAACTGTTTTTTTTTAAAACAACGCAAACGTAAGAAGAATTTTAAAATATGCTAACTCCAGCGGAGAGTTATAAAATAAATTAAATTAAACCATGCGTTAAGATCGTATTAACGTTTTCATTAAGACTATAAAGATTTTTGTTCCCTTTGTAAAACAATATGAAATTAAAGTTGTCGCTTCAAGAACCTACTCGAAAAAATAAATAAATAATTTTTCTTTTATTACATTAGCACTATACGCGTTATTTTCTAATGCATGTGATATTTTATGAGTGATTTCATTTTAATTACAGGTTATTTGGAACAGGGTCTATTAGTGAGGGATGCACGAAAGTTAAGAGCGCATTATATGTCGTCATTAAAATGGCGAACAGATTTAGCATCGTTTTTCCCAACAGATTTAGCGTATACCTGGTGGCCCCCATCCTCATGTCAGGTAAATAATATTCTTTACTAGTTATTATATGCAATTTATGCATCACAGATTTTCGCATACTTATTTGTGTGACCTAGATTTAAAATATAATCCCACAAAGAATGTTTAACGAACCTTATATAAAACATTTGCAGTGTCCCACACTAGACTTTCTTATACGTAGTAGATATATCAATTTAGATAAGAAGGATAAAAAAATATAATTTACCTATATTATACAGGTTTTAGTAATTATTATGACTAGAAATTTGTTAGTTTTCAAATAAATTAAATAGATATTGGTACAATGACTCCCCCTCTCCCCGAATACACACACACACATACCCACACACAGACGTCTAAAACAGCCAGATTCGATTCAGGGAAGGTCAAAAGTTTTATTTCCGTTAAAATCTCGAGTTCGATATTTTTTTTTCATGATTAGGTACATTACTTATTTATTACTTCGTATAAGAAAGTAAAAACTGTATTAATGATATATAAATAATAATGTGTAATTTTAAACAAAAATAAATACGAGTGCATTTTATTATGTTTGCCAAAAAGACAAAGTACCGGAAAATGAGTCCTCGTATATATATATATATATATATATATATAATATATATATATATATATATATATATATATATATATATATATATATATATATAATTGTTTGTTTAGCTACGAGTGCCTTGTCCTGTAATTGTTCGTCTAAACCGATTGTTTCGCCTGGGCCGGCTGAAGGAGTGGTTCGAACGAACAGAGACGGACACCAATTATCCGAATGTTTTCCGGATATGCAAGGTTCGTATTTTATAAAACGTATCTCAAATCGCTTTGTAAAATATATTGGAATTTTTAATGAACCAATAAATAGATATTTGGATTTTTTGTCTATTAGGTGCTGTTAGTAATTTTAGTGTTAATTCATTGGAACGCGTGTCTTTATTTTGCTATAAGCTACGCAATCGGTTTTGGTACGGATAACTGGGTGTATAACTTAGATGGACCCAAAAACTCGTCACTTACCAGACAGTATATTTACAGTTTTTACTGGTCAACATTGACGCTTACTACAATAGGTAAGTTTTTTTAAAGCAATTCAACGATGAAATATGCGCATAGACAAAATGGATATATTTATATATTAAACGATAATTTGATTGAAAAATACGTCAGGTAGCATTATTATAGAAGTAGTTATCCTTCACTTTACGTGTGTGGTGTCATAAAATGTAAAAGCCTACCAATTCTACTTCGAATTTGATGTATTGATCGATTTTTGTTGAGAGCCTCAGACAAGTAGTATATAATGAATGACAGCCACAGCCGCAGCCGAAGCCGTCGATATACGCGAATAAAAATCAGACGCGTTCGATGAGATTCAAGTAGAAAGTATAGACGATTACAATACACTTTTCTAGAATGTTCTGACAGCAGATAAACATCAAAAATGCACCACTTTGGTGAAAAAAAAACGCATTTCTATGCCATTTCGCATGTGTGTTCAAAGTTATTTCAACAAATAATATTTTTATATGCGCACTTTCGATGGATAAATAAAATTCTCTTTGAATAGCCACTCAGAATATTATATATATATATATATATATATATATATATATATATATATATATATATATATAAATATATATATATATATATATATATATATATATATATATTATATATTTATATATATATATATATATATATATATATATATATATATAAATATATATATATATATATATATATATATATATATAATATATATATATATATATATATATATATATATATGTATATATATATTATATATATATATATATATATATATATATATATATATATATATATATATATATATATATATATATATATATATATATAAATATATATATATTTTTTAATAGATTTATTAAATAATAATATTAAATGTTTGAAGATGTAATAATAAATGTGAATTTTATAGGTGAAACACCAGTACCGGAAAATGATGCAGAATACCTCTTTGTCGTTGCCGATTTTCTAGCAGGCGTTTTAATATTCGCTACAATTGTCGGTAATATCGGTAGCATGATTTCCAATATGAATCTGGCTCGAGTCGAATTTCAAAACCGAATGGACGGTGTTAAACAATATATGGCCTTTAGGAAAGTAAGTAATAACAAATAAATATGCAAAGGTATTAAATGATAAAATTAATAATGATTTCTAATTAATATATAAAATATGACTGCTAATAAATATTAGATAATTTGTAAAAACTACATAGATAACCAGTATCAGTTAAATACTAAAAAAATAATAAATAATTATTAAACATCATCGATCCAGTAGTAGGTACTAAAAAATCCTCCTGAAAAGAGCGCTCAAAAGCGATACAATTTTGAATGAATTGTGTTGAATATGAATGAAAAAGTCTTAATTATAAAACACAAGTAATGGATGTAAAATGGTTGTGTTTTTGGTTTGTTAGGTGGGTCGTGAGCTGGAGGCACGTGTAATCCGGTGGTTCGCGTATACGTGGACGGAAAGCGGGGCTTTGGACGAAGAACGTGTGCTGTCAGCGCTTCCAGATAAATTAAAAGCTGAAATTGCGATCCGAGTCCATTTGGAAACGCTACGAAAAGTTCAAATCTTCCAGGACTGCGAGCCGGGATTACTCGAGGCACTTGTTCTCAAACTCCGGCTACAGGTACCGCATATATTAACTACATATACCACCTTCATATTTATCTTCTTCTTCTACTACTATTGCAGACAATTATATTTTATAAATGATTTATTTAATTTTTTTTGATTAGGTTTTTTCGCCGGGTGATTTTATTTGCCGAAAAGGCGACGTCGGCAAAGAGATGTACATAGTAAAACGTGGCAAATTACAAGTGGTCGCAGACGATGAGAATACGGTCCTGGCCACGTTGAGTGCCGGCTCCGTGTTCGGCGAGGTCAGCGTTTTAGATATTGCCGGGAACCGAACTGGAAACCGTCGCACGGCAAATGTACGATCGTTAGGTCGGTAAGATAACTAAATCAACAGCTGTTTATTTTATCTCGTTTTTAACAATACAAGCAGCATTATTGATTTTGATTCAAGCGTCAGAGGTTTAATAAAAACACACTCGTACATTTGCACTTTCAGGTTACTCCGATTTATTTTGTCTAGCCAAAGACGACTTATGGGTGGCCTTGGCGGATTACCCAGAAGCTCGAGCCACGCTGACGGACCGTGGATGCCAATTGTTGCGAAAAGACGGGCTATTGGATGAAGAAGTGTTTAAAAACGCGCGAGAGACGCAACATTCCTTAGAGGAAACCGTGCGACGGTTGGAGAGTGCGATGAAAAGTTTACAAACACGATTGGCACGGTTAATGGCTGAGTTTGGCGCAAGTCAAGCGAAAATCAAACAAAGATTAACGAGAGTCGAACACAGGTATGTACTCAATAAACGCACACCACGGCGGTTTATTGATTTTATTTTGTAGAAACGTTTGTTTCAATTGATCCAGAATTACGAATAGAACAAAACTAAAGTTGATAATGTTTATTGTTGTTTTTGAAGGAGACATTCTGAATTACCACCGAGTACTCTACACTCATCCTCTACAGCTGGTCGGCGGCGAGTGTCGTCGCTGAGCGGCCGCACCGGCTTGGCTCCCCCGAATACAACGGCCGGTTACCGGCGAACCATGTGACACACGTCGATCAGCCGAAATCACCACGATAACAAATCAAACATATCTATTTTCGTATTGTTGTTTTCACGCATACACGCATACAATTGTTTTGTAAATTAATACATAATTATAATTAGTAATTCATCAAAAATAAGAAACAATATAATAAATATATATTTACGTTTGTAAATTGTAGCTTCATTTCATTCAGTAGACAGTTTTCCTTCAAACAAATTTATTTACTAGGTATTTTGAATTTATAAATACCTATTTATATTTTCATGACAATAACAATAGTTTAGAAATTTAATTGTGGCAGGAAATTTTATAAGGCAATTATGACGAAAAACGTAATTTTTCAAAACAAAAACTACTATTGTTATCAGATGCAATAATAAATCTTATTTTAATCATTCATTTGCTATATAATAAAATAACAATTTTTTTTGGAAAAAAAAACAAAACGGTATATTTCTCATGCAACCTTAAACAACAACAAAATTACGGTACTATAGTTAAATAGTTAATGATAAACATAGTATAATAAGTTTAAATAACGAAATAATTATCTGTGGAATTAATTGAATGTAATTAAAATAACGCCTCCACCAAAGTTCGTTTATCAAAACAGTTACTGTACACGTTTCGCTTGCAATTTTATATGAAATTTCGCAACGAATTCTAATGTTCTGCAAACAATACATACAGATTGTAGCGATTACCATAGAAACAAATGTGACAAAATTAAGCGAGTACTTCTCTCCTAAATTTCATTTCATAATAATCATTTTACCGGCTTTGAAAACAAATTAAAAAATGCTAATTTAACCTCATCGGACTCGACTAATAACAGAGTGCGCCTCGTTGTAGTCAAGAACGCAGCGTAAATTCCAATTGGCAACACTTTATATGGATTTAAATTTAATTTCAACATTTCAATCGTAAAACTAAAATCGACCAATACCATGACATCGAAAGGCAAATGCCGTCTTTGCGGCGAAGAAGTCAGTTTCACAATAGGGAATCCAGTCGAATTAGGATTTCATATGATTGATAGACATAATAGGTATATATTTGATTCTACTGGAAGTGATTCAAAACATAAGATTAAATAATTCGTTGATTGTATTTACTAGTGGAAGTGTAGGGCAATATGACATCCTTGAAGAATATCATAAATGTGTTAACACTGATCATGTCAAAGAGGAAGAATTAGAAGCTTGTCCAGATAAGTCTTGTGCTGGTAAACGAACGAAAGTAGAAACGAAGAGTGCTGGTGTTGGTAGTTGTAGAGCTAGTTATATTAAGAGTGGTGAAACTGGTAATTCTTTTGAAAGAATTCGCGGTGGGAAAGGAGCTGTTCAAGTAGATTGTAATTGTAATGCGAAACGAAAGACTAAGGGGGAGCGAGGAGGAAAAGGAAGAAGAAGACATTGTTATAGTAAAGGATTGTATAAGACTACATTAGAAACATGGACTAGCGCTGGAGGTTATGTTACCTGTCCTTCTTGTGGTAAAGAAGGTACTACCTATATATGATCTATTTGGGGGTTTACATATTTTTAAATTAAGTTATTTTAGAAAATAAATAAAATAATAATTTACTAGAGTCATTGATTTGAGTGCGAAATTGTTTATGTTATAGTGCGACCATTAGTGCGAAGCCAGAAGAACAAAGTAGCGTACACCTCTGTAGGCGCGACATTTTTATTAAGTTGTTGGCCATGCTGTTTCCTATTTCCACTAATGCACAAATGCTCCATCGATTTGTACTGCCCAAATTGCAAATATGCCCTTGGAACTTACGACGCGAGCTCAGGGAAAACGCGTGCTAATGGTCAAGTGCCACATATGGACCAAATGGATAAATAATACCAATCAAAAATATATAGATAAATCAACATTGCCAAATTACAATAATAATAAAATCTAAATAGCAAAAATGTCAATCATGATACATATAGGTAGATATATAAGCAATACACTGTATAAAACCAGTATTTATTTATGAATTGAATAAAATTTACAATTAACATTCGGAAAAACAAAAATTATTATCTTTTACCTAAATTAAACAATTATTTGTTGATACTATAGTAATGCATATTAAGTAGGAAATTTCAAATATCAATACAGCTTTTAAATGTCAAATTTCGATTAAGTAAATAAAATGAAACTGTAATTCATTCAAAATTAAGAATCATTTATTTGTTTTGGAAAACGATGAATCTTCCTCCATATTCTACAAATGATTTAAATTATAGTCGCGTAAGTTTAACTGTGCCTAATACGGCCCTGTTGCGCGGAATACCAGTACCGCCACCATCCTACACTACAGGAATACATATGGGGTGGCCTATGCTTACGAATGAGCAAGAAACGCTCGCGTCCAATGCTCAAAGTTCTCTATTAAGACTCTCTCCACCATTTTACCATCCGCCGCCGCCACCTAGTTACTCCGAATCTGAGTTTTTTACTATAAGATTACCCCCAAGTAAATATTCGTTTTATAACATTATTGCTATAGAAATTAATTTAGATGATATGATTTAATAACGTAACTTCGTGTATTAATATGTTTTTAGATGATTTTATAATAAATTGGACTAGCGAATCCCAGTTAAGTACATGCCCATATTGTGGTTTCGTCGCAATGTCGGTGCCTAGAAGGCGTTGTACTCGTGAAACACACTACACATGTTTTGCATTGTTTTTGTGTGCATGTTGGCCATGTTGTATTCTTCCATACTTTTTGAAATCGTGCACAATCACCCAGCACAAATGTGCGCAATGTGGTCAACTACTAGGCGTTTATAATCCGTGGAGAATTGTCCGAAGTTGTCAATAAGTTTTTCCGGTCTAACAACTCGCTTACAACAAATGGAACTCGTTAAAAGTCTAAAGTTTTATATATTGATATACTTTTGTTCAACTCTATATGTATGTTAAATTATTCTTAATATATTATTAGCGTAGTTTTACAGTCATTGTTTTATTTATTTTAACAATATATACGTATATATGTATATATTTTGTCGATCTGTTTGTGTGTGTGTGTGTGTGTGTGATATTTTTATAATTAAAAGTCAGATGTATGACTTTGATTTATCTAGAATTTCTAAAAAATGTTGTAAAATATTATATTCTGCTTCGTTGATTAAAAGAACTCCAGTTAAATATCGTTTATTTTAAGATATAAAAAAGCAAATAAAAAATGTTAAACCTTTGATGAACGCAGGACCGTATATATGTATAATTGCAACCAATAACTACTATAAATATATATATATATATATATATATATATATATATATATATATATATATATATATATATATATATATATATATAATATATAATATATATATATATATATATATATAGTATATATATATATATATATATATATATATATATATATATATATATATATATATATATATATATATATATATATATATATATATATATATATATATATATATATATATATATATATATATATATATATATATATATATATATATATATGCATGTTATGATGGTATATACCTATAGGTACGGCCTGGAATATAAACGTGCTACAACTGGCTTTTAGCGACGGCGACATGGTATCTGCAATTGTTTTACACCTTGTAAAAAAAGCGTTATAATGTCGCGGGCAGCTGTGGTCAAGGGTCATATTACCATCTCGGCAGGCGCGTCTGTATATTATATACTCCTGCTAGACACGTGCGCCCATGATTTATGAAATGGACCACGAATTTTTTAAGGCAGGTGTTGCACCTTCCGCGCACGTGTTTTACCGTCTAAAGCTGTCGCTTAGTGCGCATGCGTTTACCATGATAATCGATTTAAGGATATATAGATCTGCATATAGGTATACAATATTTGGTTACCCATTTATAATAAAACTTTATGTGACCACAGTATACTAACATATTATTAGAGCGTTCAATCGAATTGTTATTTTCACTTTGAAATGTAATTTTAATTAAATATAAACATGTGTTGTAAATATGGTGAAGATTGATACATTTTGCAATTTTTTACTCTAGCCGAAACGAATTAAAAATAATAGGACCTGTACATGTGGGCAAAAACAGTTGCCAAAAATGTTGGTAACTTGTTCAACCGCAAACAGATGCTCATTTAAAAATCATTGTTTTCGTATACGTATGATGTATAATAGGGAGAGAGACAGAGAGAGCATGTGCCACAAGTATGAAGTTGTCACTGAATCATAGGGAAAAAATACCCACTCGGAGTATATGAACAATAATATTCTAGACACGTTGACAAATGGAACACTTGTTCTGAGAGATCTGCCCGTGTGGTGCATGGCCATGGCCAACGCGATTCTGGAGATTATTTTTCCAGTTTTATTACATTTTATACCGCCGGGAATGTTTCAAACCGTCACTGGCGCTTTACAACTACTTGGAACTTTTCTATGACAAACGAAAACTTATCCAGTTCTACGTCAAAGTTATTTTTCATTTTTAACTTTTACAATAATAAATAAATAAATTCAATTTCACGATTAGAAAATTAACCTCCTTGTCTATATAAAAAAAAACACACACACACACACATATGAAAGTATTATCTAGAAATATCCTTAAAATAGCAGGTGCATAAATATTTTAAGTCATTTAGTTGAACCTGGCAGTGAATCCTATTTAGATAACGCAGAGCTTTAGAACATTGACCTTAAACTAAACCTCAGATTTATCAGTGAATTAGTGTACTAAATGTACTGTACCCATCTCTAAAATGGAGCAGCTGCTTAAAAAATATTCATTTCGCTCCTTGTTTTTCAATTTAGAAAAATTCGATCACACGAATTATTTTTAAATCTTTTTTTGGCGAAAATTGTACTACTGAGCTATTCAGTCTTACTATTGCATTTTTTTTACACATAGGTATACACATAAATGATCTATTATTTAATATAGGTAAATTTAAATAAAACAACAAAAAATGAACTAATTATTTGTATAGATTTTATTTTAGATAAATTAAAAATTCAACCCTATTTTTAAAAAAGGAAATAATGTGTTGACGAGAACAATTATATAAATATGAATATTTTTTTGTTAGCGCGTGGCTCTATTGACATATGTTAAAGTTTTTTTTTTTTCGATCATTTTTTGTGGTAGCTCTCCCAGCTTACCCGACCATGCTTAAGTTGCAAGTGGCACATTTTTGTAAAACAAGCAGGTTGTATGTTCTAACCAATGTGTCATTAGCATCTACTTAAAAAATAATAATGCTTAATTCAAAAAAAATAAGCAAATTGATTTAATAAAATTTCAATAAATAATTTGAAAAGAAATGCATTTTTGTATAGCTGATAGAAACAAAGTCAAGTGGTGGCTTAGATCTATTTCATTCTAATGCACTTGTAGGTGTAAGGTGCAGCAGAAGTGGATACAGTCTTCAAGTATCACAAAAGCGACTGGACTGAAGTGCTCCTTGACGCGGTATCAAACATTGAATACCACCACCGGTACATATATTTTTAGATTTATATTAAAAACAACATTTTTTGACTAGATAAGTTTACTGACGTTATTAAAAAATTAAGCGTTAGATTTTTGTAAACATAATTCAATGTGTTGCTTCTAAAAATTGTGATTTGGTTGACCTAAATTTTTCAACGATACAAACATTATCAAAATAAATAAATTGCTATATTTTTACGGATGCTTAACCGGAAGGTTTGCAAAAATAGTCATTTCAAATAAATAAATAATATATTCAAATTAAAAATAATCACATATATCTTGTGTGCTTTAAAACAATGACATTCAACATATTATAAGTAATTTGATTTGAAAAGTTTGTGTATTATGTGGAATATAAATTAGTAATTAAAATTGAAGCAAGTTTAAATGAAAATAACAAATAAAAAGTAAAGTTTGATGTCCGAAAACTTATAGTAGTACGGGATGCAGCTATGCCACGTGTACAAAATCTGTCAGCGGACGTACATACATACATACACACACACACATGAACAGATTGCCACGTGTACCGGAAACTACAACAACTTTCCCATTTTTGATCTGATGGCATCGGTAGTCAAAAGTCAGTCATGTTACACACTGTAACTGTATGTCCCCTAATATACGCACGCATGCACGCATTGGCGCAGTACATCCACTATTAGTTTATTATTTTATCATCAGAGGAGGTGCCGGTTGTTCCACAACACCGTACATCCTATGTAAAGACACCACATGGCGACGATCATAATCAGGAAGTCGGAACGGGTGAAATGATTCTCAATGTAAACATTATAGGTTGTAATAAACATTGACGATATTTAAAAAACTTGTCATACTTTCATATTCCCATCAAATGGGGGGGGGGGGGGGGCAGATTCATTTATTGTATGTATTGCAAGTATAAGCAAATAGTGCTGCCGCCGAGGCAAAGATTCGTTGTGAATTTAGAAAACAAAATTGAAGTTCGAATCGCTCCATTGACCCTCACGATCAAACAGTTGGAAATATTTATTTATAACCAAACACCTATCCTCCTTCCACTCGCATGGAAACTCATTTGAAAAAAGAACTTTTAAAAAGAGATGGATACAGTTTCCGTAGGTAACAGAGGCAGGAGACTGAACTGAGCGAGTGGTCCAAAAGAAATAAGAGTGGAGTATCCAAGAATAGTTCAATCTCTATCCCATAAACCACCATCTTCATCAGCATTTCCAAAGTCTCTCAACATGGTGAATATGAATACGTGAGACAGAGGCGTCGGGTTTGATCGGTAACGTTCGGAATTCGCGATTTTTATGAAACGCAAATAAACCGCAATTTTTACGGCTCCAGCGAAAGCGAAACTGTTTTGTTTACATATTCACCGGGCACGCGTTAGCACACAGCACGTGTGCACGTTTTGCATCTGTTCATAAAACAAAAGCTAACGCACGCGCTTGAAAGGTGAGCGAGAGGTTAGAAAGGGCGGTAAAAATAAATGAAGTCAAATATAGAAAAAGTCAATAATTGAATTACTACTATATGCATTAAGAAACTTAAAGGAGCTTTTAGTTAAAATTCTTTTAAAATATGTCAGTTAACGTTACGTTTAGTCATAATTATTTGGCCACCGAAAATGTTATCATAGATAAGTTGCGTATAAACGTGTTCACGTTTGTGCGCAACTAACCACTATCTCAGCGCACTACTCGTTGCGTCTAAAATACGCCTAATGTAAATGTTTAATATTATGCTATGTATGTATGTAGTTTTGATTATAATTAGTTGTAAACGCTATCTTGAATTTTGAACACCACATTGAGAAACTTAAGAGAGTCAGGGCTAAAAATATATTTCGTAAAAAGTGTAATAGTTAGCGATGTTAGTCATCGAATCACGAATTCTTGCGCAAGTATGTACCTTCGAAGCATGTGTGATCCGTATGTATAGGCAGCGCACAAGGCATGCATCATGTATACATACACGTATGGAGAGTTTTGTGGTTTATGTCAACTTCCGGCGAAGCGCTGTACTGCGCTCGTGTCGCCCGTCTATTTTTGGCCATTTTCACTCGTTTGCCAACACACTGCACGAACGTATTCATAAATCTACCTCGATTCAAACCAGGTATACATTAATTCTTCAAAATACTGTCCATATGATTCTAATATATATATATATATATATATATATATATATATATATATATATTATATATATATATATATATATATATATATATATATATATATATATATATATATATATATATATATATATATATATATATATATATTATATATATATATATATATATATATATATATATATATATATATGTGAGTCATTGATCATTTCCAGACAGCGTAACAACCCCAAGAGACGCGCAGACACTACACTAGACAATATCTGAAGGTGGCATATAGGTATATAACCCTCTTCGTAGTCACCCTAACCCCTAACACAGCCCAGAGGTCGGAAGTCGTGACCAGACGCATACCCAGACAAACCACCTGGTTATCTTAAACCAATGACGTCCAAAAATGTACTTATATTTATAAATTTCACATTTTGAAAAACATTCTAACTATTTTATGTTCATTCATAAAAGAATTGTTACTTTCTTTTAAAAATGTTAAATACATCATTCTAAGAAAAAATATATATTTTGACTACCACGCATTTTTATTTATAATTTATAAATGATGTTTTTCCGTTGTATCACTCCTCCACTGGTTTATAATATGTTGGGGGTGTTCCAGTTTGCACTTGTTTGTGACCAGAGGTCGGAACCTTCTGGTCGGCACGTGCTGGGCTCAGAGGGGGCAAAGCGATAGGGCTGTACCCTCATCTAGCATATCTCCAGTAGTGCCACCCCCTAATTGCAGTTACGGGCATTTAGCAATGTTCTAAGAATGTCGGACACGACTAGCATTTCTGCAATGTTTATGCCTTTTGGCCAGACGGTCCCGGTCTAAATTTAGCGAAGGCACAAAGAATTGAATGAATGCGCCAATTGGGTATTTCACATGATTGGTCTTGCGATTCCATGTATACCGGATTGTCACAAATGTATAACAACATTTTTTATATACTCTCCTAATTCTAATATTTTCTTTCATTGATTCTTAATCATAATTATATATATATATATATATATATATATATATATATATATATATATATATATATATATATATATATAATATAATATATTGAGATAAATCAAAATATTGGTAGTGAAAATAAACATTCGCACCGGTACTTTGATTTGTTATAGCACGTTATCACGTGGGTAGTTATGATAAATCAAAAC
>JADQWA010000182.1:231078-264206 GCA_018344505.1 Nebria ingens riversi
AGTCGCCAATACACTAGAAAAAATGCCCTCTTAATTCCGTGTTCTGAACTTTTGCGCGTACGCGTTACGATAGAGGCCAATATTCATATATACCTACACATAATTTTCGTACCGAAAATAACTGGACGCTATTTTTAACCTTGTTTATTGGATATCTGTATGACTAAGCCCTTTTCTTATTGGTGGTTCGACGAATTTTGATGGTTTTTAAGTGGGTGGGATTATTGGAAAAGCATTTACAAAGAAACAATAAAATAGTGGATTGAATGGAAGTGGGTGTTCGACTATATAAGCTTTATTAAATGAGATACTTACAATTAGTGGTTTTCTGATAGATAAACTAATTTATAATCTAAATTTAATTAGGTGTTGTTAATTAAAATTTAATTTTATATAACCACCTCCACCAAATTTCACATAAGGGTCAAACCACATGGAGATATTTTGGTTTTAAATTAAAAATATTATAGACTTCGACCGCGAAACACGACAAAGAAAATATTGCTACAAAGATTGCATCGTATTAAAAAAAATTAAAAATATATTCTACTGCGTAGAACAACTCGAAAAACAATCATTTCACTATTTATAACTTTTCAAATCAAGGCTATCAATATAAGCGAAGAAAAATTGATTTTTGTATAAATAGAATTAAAATTAACAGTTTTTACTGGCATTGTAAAATTCCAATAAAAAGCGTTAAAACAATAAACATTCTTTAGACAGTTGTAAGTATAATTTAAAATATAAGTGGTATATAAAAATAGTTTTGAATTTGTTTACATTACTGCATTAAAATATTTCAATTGCATATACATAATTATTTCAAACTCTTATGTTGTATGTACGTACAACTAGCGCTGCGTAGTGGCCAAATAAGTATCTAACGACGAAAGAGACTAACTCAGTTATGAGTTCACCACTTGTACATACTAGTGAAAATGCGCATGAATATATTCGAGCAATAATTTCTCTCTTTCTAGAATCAAGTCCAGAACACAAAGTAAGCCTCCCAGAAGCACCAACATCTCCAAACGCTGTCCAACCATTCACTGCTAGTCCGCTCCATAATCACTACTCAGAAGACGAGCGGAGCAACACCTCATCATGCCCAGACGATCTTTACAACTTAACCAAACTTGCTGAAGTCAGCTTAGCAGCAGCAGCTGGTCAGCTGTACCATCATCGACATTTAAGCACAATCCCAGTTATCCAGGAGCAACCCGAAAAATATCAAATATCGTACGCACACAAACTATTCGATCGCGGTGTACGACGGTCTCAAGTCATCTCTGAGCCGTCCCTATCTCCAAGGTCAAACGATGGACTGGGGGGATTGGCGAGTATTGGAAGTCCAGGGAGTGATTCGCCCGAATCAGAAGCGACCCACGAGTGTCCGGACTGCGGAAAACGGTACAGCACTTCGAGCAACTTAGCGCGACATAGACAAACGCATCGCTCGTTGGCTGATAAGAAAGCCCGGAGATGTCCGCATTGTGATAAGGTATGTAGTACATATTGGGTATAATTTTAAATTGTTTATATTTTGTTCCTAATATGAATAATTTATTTGTTAAGGTCTATGTAAGCATGCCAGCTTATTCAATGCACGTCCGTACTCATAACCAAGGCTGCAAATGCCACTTTTGCGGCAAATGCTTCTCACGCCCTTGGCTCCTGCAAGGTCACATTCGTACTCACACCGGTGAGAAGCCATTCAAGTGTTCCGTGTGCCAAAAAGCTTTCGCAGACAAGTCGAATCTGCGTGCGCACGTCCAAACTCACTCAAACACAAAGCCGCACGTTTGCGGACGTTGCGGAAAAGCGTTCGCGCTCAAATCATACCTATACAAGCACGAAGAATCTTCGTGCATGCGCGGCGCTAAAGTCAGTGTTGATTCACCGTCACCGATCGCAGCGCCGACTCCGGTGATTGTCAGAGCGGACAGACCGTACCGGTCTAGTGTAATATCGCCGAATCCTGAACGGATTTTGTATTCGACGATAGAACGACCGAATGCGTCGATGACGGTTGGGAGGTATTGTTTGGCTGAGGAGAAACCGGTGGACTTTTCTACGTCGCGCGATTTGTATAATAATGCGGATAGAAATAATACAGGATACGCCATCGGTTTGGCGATTGCTGTATAAGAATAGGATTTTTAATGTTAGCTTGAATAATTACGAGTAAATTATTCGAAAATTTGTTGGGGTTTAACATTGACAAATATGTTTAGGATTATGAATATTTTCGATATATAAATTGTTTTTCTAAAAAAGTTAATAGTGCCTTACAAATAATTTTTAAAATCTGTAACAAGTAGTAATTTCATTTAAAATACGTAATTCTGTATTGTTGATTTGCACTGAAAAAAAAACAACAAATACTATAGAAATGATTAAATAATAATTTTGAAATATTCCGATGATAATAATAAGGGACCATATATAGAGCGATTTTTTCAATAAGTTGTATATGTCCCATTTAATCAATACATATCAATATTTATTGTGCCCTAATATTAATAAATAATTATAATATCATTGTGAATTCTCCGTGCCAATATTTTATATAGTATATAAGCAATTTGAGCTATTTCTAATGGTGCTATCTATAAGTGTACTTAATTTATATTTATATACTCTACATCTAATGCCCAAAGTAAAGGCAGCTCCCAGTCAAGTAGTTTAGAAATTGATTTTTTGGAAAAGAAACATTGAAACTAATGAATATTTTCCAAACTATTGAATAGCAATTAATTTTATATTTATTTATGTGTTGTGTCTGTGTTTTGCAATGAAATAGTCTTTTGAAAAAAGATATCTAGAATCTATTTAATATATTATTAGCCGATAAGGTGTTTTTTGTTTGTTTTATGTTTAAGCTATGATTGAAATATCACCTTTTTATTTATTTTGTTTCTTTAAAACCAGGAGTTGTTACCTTAAACGCTCCTGCAAAGGACGAGAGTGAACCTAGTCTTTATGTGCACGATTACTCTGCCCTCTGTGTTTCGCAATTCGCAACTAATCGTGTATGTTTTAACCTTAATACAAGATCTCATGTTTTTATAACACTAACAGTCAAATTGTTCAGCGCGTGCTAAAAATTATAGCTGGACCAGCTGTAATTTTGATCTCAATGCGTTTGGACAGTGTTTAAGTTTAATTTTATTGTTAGTTTAAGTTGTTTATTTATTTATGTATAAATCGGCTAATATTATTCAGCTAGTCAATGATTAATTTAAGGAATAGTTAATTAATTTAAAATTAAGTCAGGCCAAGTGTTGCAATATTAATTTAAGTGTGTTTGTTTAAAATTTAAGTTTGTGTAGTTATAGCCCATTCCTATAATGATTTTAGTTATTTCTAATTTCTTTCATTCCTATATAGTAGGTACACTATTTCATATTTTCAATATATCGTATTATTGTTTAATATATCAATCGAATTTTGTAGCAATTTAACAAATATAATAAAATATTATTCGTAATATAATTTTCTTGTAAAATATATTTTCGTATAAAGTAGAAATATTATAAAATTATTATTATAATATTGAGAAAAAAAACTACCTCAAATTATTATATTTAAATCTAAAAAAATATAAAATAATATTTTTATCCTATTTAAAATCTGTATAACCAAACTTTCGTACAGTAGTGTTAATCAACCAAATTAAATACAGTTAAGTTATTATTTTTCAATGTATGTATACATATTATTTATAATCTTAAAAATGCATAACTATATGCATATAATTAGCACACCATAAATCATACTAATTAAATTATTTGATAACGAATAATCAGTAGATTCATTCCACCTTTATTATTAAATATCTCAATAAAAATAAACTGACCCAATTTTACTATCTGTAACATAAAATAATTCTATTTCAATATAACAAATCAAATACATTCATTGCATCTATATGCATATAAAAAACTTATATATGCGTGTGTATTGAATCAAATCTATTAAAATATATTAAAAACATATATTTCGCGCTACATTCTAGTTTTTACTATAAAATGTATTAATCAATTATTTGATCGTTTTGATTTTTCGACGTTCACGAAACTTTTTACTTCAAAATCATATTTTATAAGTTGAAAACAAATTATCTATATTTCACTCTACCAAAATGTTTTTTTATTATTAAAATTGTGGTTGCGAAATTCTATTTTTCACCTTTTTTTTTTGGCGGATAGTTTTCAAAATAAAACACTAATACAATCCTGTCTAGTGACCCCAAGTACTAAAAAACCTCTGATAATCTGGTGGGGAGATGAACTGTGAGTGGTCAAGCAAAACATCTTTAGAAATTGATTTTGGTCCTGAATTGTAATCAGTAAGTGTCGACTGTATAATGGACCGCGTAAGGATACCCCTTTACGCGGGGTTTCTACTACTTGCGACTTTTGGAATAACTGTAAATGGGGTAAGTGTGCAATATACTACGCAAATAATATGAAATAAATTGTTTTAACACATTTAAACCGCGATTTAATAATTGGAAAACAAAATGTATTTATATATATACATATAGTATCAAATGATTTCGTAATGTGAGGTTTAAAATGATTTGATAACGTTAAATAATAATTTAGTTGTCAATTATTATAAAAAATAACAGTTAAAAATAAAATATAAGTAAGAGTATGTCTGGTAGTTATTTAAAAGATTATTTTGAGCCTAAACCTAATAATTTTTTTTTTTAAATATATTGAATTATCTAACTCAATTACCAGCTAAAAATTGGAGTGATTTGTAAAATATTCCATATGTTCTATCATTACTTTCACATTTTCATCAAATCGATTTTGTATTAAAAATCTAATAGGTGTATATGAAAATAAAGTTGCAAGCCACTCCACATAATAATTACTTAGAATATGCAAATGTTGCATACATTATTCTTTTAGAAGTGTAGCTTATTCTAACTCATGCATTTCTATATTATTATCAAATATTTTACAATTTATGATTATTGAAATTAGGTCGAATGATTGACACAATTGATAATTATATATATTTCGTAATATGAATATTGTAAACAATATTTCCTTGGAAATATTTTTTAAAAAGTAAATCTGAAATATTTTTGCATCAATGATTGTTTATAGTGAAATTGTCAATAAACTCTCAGTAATTTGATAAATAAAAAAAGAAATGTTCAATGGCATTTATCAGTTGCCGGAAGATGAAAATACCCAAACTTGTATATACGACACGAGGTTATCAGATATGAGATATCGTATATGTGACATAGTAATTTTAAAATATTTCGTTGAAAATACATATTTTTCGAATATCAAGATTAATATATATATATATATATATTTGTTTTATAACAGAATGACTCAGATTCGAGAATATTTACACCTCCAATAGGACATAGTGAAAAAACCAGGACGTTTCTAGATTATAACGCTGTAAGTTTACCAACATATGTATATACATACGTAAAGTTATTGTTTTTTAATATGTAAATTTCGTAGCACATTATAGCATACAAAGATTTGACTGAATCAAAATGTTACTTGGAACGTATGCAAGAGGGCGTTACTCGTCATGCAGTGCGTAGAAGTACTCGTATTACAGGAAGAAGTTTCCATATTTCAAATATTCCACTAACTAAAGTACAGGTAAATAAAAGAATGTATATTATCAATATGATAGCTAAAATTTTAAATTATCTAAACTTTAATAATCATAATTTTCCTCAAAAAAATTGGTCAACGTCCTAAAAATTACTGTCCGTGACCTCAAAGATTATAAATCATAAACACATATTTTTTTAATCAGATATGGCGGTTGGCTGGAGCTCGGATATCAGAGTTCTGCAGAGGATATCCTACTTATTTGTTGCAAGAGTCAAAACCAGTATACATACAACTTGAAGAAGATTCGAATGAATTGATTAATGCGAATAAGAACTCGTTAGCAAAGGGGAAACAGCAAAGAGTTAGACGTCAAACGACAGCGTATTTTCGGGGACGATTGTATAAGGGCCAGACACAATCGCAGTATTTGAATTTTGGAAATGGGCAACAACCAGGTAAAGCAGAAGCGGAATCTACTCCAGATGGAAGCCGAGCCATTGTCAGTAAGTTATTTTTTGTTCTGATAACAAATAGCGCGATTCTCGATCAAGAATATTTTTTCTATTGTTATCGTTTACAATATTAATTATATTTCTAGGTGGTAATAGTGGAATGGGACAAGCTCAATCTCAATCGGGATCGAGTGGAAGTTGTGCTGATTGCTACGGTACAGGAGGAAGCGAGACACAGAGTCAAACATTGGGGTATAGACCAGGTGAATATCAGCCATCAGCTCAAGTAAGACCTGGAGCACCAAGTCGAAGACCACCCGAAGGACCAGATGGCGTACCGGGCGCAAGACCAACTGAAGATTCTTATGCACCAGGGGGATACAGACCAGGACAATTAGCTCCAGGACAGTTAGCGCCTGGGCAGTTAGATTCAGGTTTTAGACCAGGACAAATTCCGGCAGGACACTTAGCAACTAGACCATTTGTTCCAGGTCATAGACCAGGACAATTGGCTCCTGGGCAGCAAGCGCCAGGACAGTTAACTCAAGGTTATAGACCCGGACAACTACCATCAGGACATGTGCCGCCAGGTTATACACCAAGACAGATAGGTACTGGAAACTTAGTACCAGGACAAATGATCTCAGAACAATTACCCCCAGGACAGTTGCAGCCGGGGCATCTAGCACCAGCACAGATGCCATCTGGACATTTAATACCAGGGCAAATACCACCCGGATACAGACCTGGGCAGTTAGTGCCTGGTTATGCCCCAGGTCAATTAACACCTGGACAATTAGCACCAGGCCACATATTACCCGGTAGATTGCCACCAGGTCAGTTACCACCAGGACATATACCACCAGGTCAGTTACCATCAGGACAAATATCACCAGGACATATACCACCAGGGCAAATACCATCAAGACAAATACCACCAGGGCAGTTACCATCAGGACAAATACCACCAGGACATATACCACAAGGACAAATACCATCAAGACATATACCACCAGGACATATTATGCCAGGCCTTATTCCCTCTGGGCAGTTGCCACCTGGAAAATATCAACCTGGACAAGTGCCTTCTAGTGGATATCCAGCGAGGATCCCACCTACAGGTTATCCTTCACAACCCTCCACTGGTTATCCGTATGCACCCAGCATACCTTCAGAAGAATTACCACCAAGTCAAATATATAGGCCAGCAGGAGAACAACGTCCAAGTGTATCAGGCACAGGTGGATGGGATCAATATGGAGGACAAAGACAACCAGTAGGTCCAGATGGTAGAGCACCAGGTTTAATCCCGGGTTATGGAACAGGTACGCCTGACCGTGTACCCGGCAGAATAACAGCAGAAACATTGATAACTGTGGATGCAAATGGTTATGATCAGTATGGTAGATCGCATATTCCTGGAGCACAAATTCCAACGCAATTTCCTGGATCATATTCTGGACAACAGATACCTGGAGGCTCATATCCAGGTACAGAAGTATCTGGACAATACCCTGGTCGTGCTCCAGGATATCCAGGAGCCCAAATACCCAAACAATATCCTGGGCAACAAATCTCAAAACAAGATCCTAGTCAACAAATTCCAGGAGGACAATATACTGGTCAGCAAACACCAGGTCAATTCCCAAGTGGAGCTCAAATTACAGGCCAATATCCGGGCTCTCACATTTCAAGTGGTTACCCTGGAGGTCAATATTCAGATAGTCGGATTTCTGGCGGTTATCCAGGAGCACAAATTCCTGGTGGATACCCAGGATCTGGAAGCCAAATCCCAGGTGGATATCCAGGATACCAATTGCCAGGTGCCCAAATACCCGGAAGTTATCCAGGATCCCAAATACCTGGAGGTTATCCTGGATCTCAAATTCCTGGTTCTCAAATTCCAGTAGCACAGGGCCCTGGAGGGTACCCTGATGCTCAAATACCTGGCAGTTACCCAGGAACTGGAGTGGCAGGTGGTCAACAACCTGGTGGATATCCAGGATCTTACATACCTGGTACTCAGATACCAGGTGGATATACAGGAGCTCAAACTCCTGGTCGATATCCAGCTCAAACTCCTGGTGGATATCCAGGTGCTCATGTTCCTGTTGAATATCCAGGTGCACAAACACCCAGTGGTTATCCGGGATCCCATGTACCTGGCACTCAAATAACGGGAGGATATCCTGGAGCTCAAATTCCAGGCGGGTACCCAGGTGCGCAAATACCCGGTAGATATCCAGGAGAACAAGTGCCTGGAAGTCAAATGTCTGTTGGCTATCCAGGAGAGCAAGTTCCTGGATCTCAAATATCTGGTGGATATCCTGGAGCTCAAATACCTGGTGGGTATCCTGGTTCACAAATACCCGGTGGATATCCAGGAGCCCAAGTAACAGGTCGCCCTGATCATTACGTTGATGGGCCAGGCGGTAGACCCGGTTGCGTCTCAGGACAATGTCCAGACGAAGACGATGCAGATTCGCAAGCTCAATCTCAAGTTCAACAAGTAGACAGTGAAACTGTAGCTAGTGCATCAGCTCAGGGTCGTTACCAAGGTGGCACAGCGCAATCACAAGTTTCAGGAACCTATTCAGGTGGCGGATCATTCAATGCTCAAGCAGGTACTATTGACGGAAAACGTGGAGCGCAGACACAAGTATCTGGCGGAAAAGAAGGGGCTACCAGTTCAGCACAAGGTAATGGTGGTTACGGCCAATCACAATCGCAAGTGCAACTATCATCTGATACTGGAGCGACCCAATCAGGGGCGCAGAGCAGCGGCTGGAACCACGGCACAAACACACAAGTCCAGGCAGGAGAAAAAGGAGGTATGTCTGATGCACAAGCTAACGGACCAGGTAGCACTTCTTCACAAGCTCAGATTGGATTCTCACCGTATGATGAGAAAGAACAGGATGACCAAGATACTCCATTTAAAGGAGGTGGCTCTGCCAATGCTCAAAGTGGGACATACACGGGGCAATCACAATCACAGATACAAGGAAAATTTAAATTTGGTATACAGTATACTGGAGCAGCTCAAGCAGGTTCTGGAACAAAGGAATCAGTAGATAAGTCCACGAGCCAACCCAAAAATGATATGGTGATTCAACCTATTGTTCCGATGAAGTTGACACAACAAAATAAATCTGATATTATGATTGGATCAGAAACACAAAAAATAAATAGAAATCATCAGCCACAAGTAAATAATTTACCCGTGAATTCAAAACCGCACGACGGCAGTAAAATGAATATGATAATGCAGCCAATACCATTACAAACTGCGGTTCATGATGTGCATCAACCAAAATCACCAGATACAGATCGTTTGGGCGACTATGACGAAGAACCTCCAGAATACGGTGACGAAGATGACTACGACATGGATGCAACATCAGAAAAACAAGACCAAGACGAAAATATTGGAATGGGACACACGATATCTCAATCGACAAAATCACAGAAACAACACATTTTATTAGGCCCGTTAGAAGATTTAGACGCGCATGTGATTCAGGCGCAAGGCGATCCCGATCTTCCTGACGGAATGGTTTTACAACCAGGTCAAACCATTCCAGGAACTCCCGGGTATCAAATACCGTTAGGATATCGCGGCCGCGTCACCTCCGTAGCATACGGAGACAAAACTGTTGCATATGGTAAAGACTCGCAAGCCCAAAGCGTAACTATAACTCCAGGTACAGGGAAAATACACTATGTATCACCTAAAGCTGGGTTTACACAATCTAGAAATGGGGGATATATTCCATACACGTACTACAAAAATCAATATCCTTCGGTAAGAAGTGGTAGCAGTACATATCCGAAATTTTTAACAGTCACAAAATCGGAAAGTGGCAATCAAAATGTATTAACAGGGAAAAAGACACCGCAAGTTTATTATACTCAGTCGTCAACTTGTGGATTTTTTACAAATACATGTGTGAATAGTGGAGCGAAAAAAATTTGTATACCAAAAGCGAAATCAAACCCAGATGGATCACCTATGACGTGTTAATGTGTATATTTGGTAACCGTATATAACATAATACATAATTTTAGATACCTCGCTATAAATTCATCTAATTTTCATTCAACACTGATATTAGTTTGATAGCTCTACCAAATTTATTATAAACAATTAGTGTTGGTATAGTTTAAATAATATAACATAGATAAGTTACATATTTTTGTATTTACTATTATGAAATAAACAATTTATTACCTTAAATTGAGAGATGCTTTCTTTGATTTTGCACTTTTTACTATATAAAAAACTATACACTGAAACTATACTGGCATCAGATATTATACAGCAAATGAACAGCATTTACAAATAAAAATTAATTACTCAACTGAATATGTAACCACGACGAAACCAGTAAGGCGCTAGGCCAAATAGAAAAGCAAACAATACTCTACCCTATGTACTCTTGATATACAGCTTATTTAAAGTTATATGTACCGGTGGCTAGAATAATAACTAAACTGTTTCTATCTTGTTATTCTTCGATTTTAATTTAGTTGAATGTACATTTACGTGACAGACATTTTTTTTATATATATAACTTTTATTTTTCATTCATTTTTAAGTTCAAATTGAATACACATAGGGTGGTGAAGTCTATTACCCTTATGCCAAATCATATAAGCTGTACATTTATGAAATAGTGATCACAAAAAGTGAATGTGGGAGTGTTGATATTTTTGGTAAGTTTAACTAATATTGCTAACTATTCTGCTAATGTTTGTATTTCATAACGAATATGTAAATTGTGTAAACCTAATAATATTTCAAGATTATAAAAAGTGATCAGAGAAATTGGTTTTTACCAATTAGGTTAAAGTGAGTCTTAGGAGGTCTCACTGACAGTTGCCAACGAAATACATAGAAAGCATACCCTAAGAAGGGATTTGCCCCTTAAGCCATGGCGAAGTTAAGGTTGTTGGGGGGTTGGGGGGGGGAGGCAGATCAAGAAAACTCTATCCTTCAGCGGTTGTGTTTTTTTTTTGCTAAATGTCAACGAAACTTTCAAAGACTCACTTTTACCAAAAATGATATTATTGGTATTAAATTTCGCAAATTTTATTATGCACTAGACTTTTTTATACGAGTAGGTATATATATATATATATATATACCTACTCGTATAAAAAAGTCCAGTGCATAATAAAATTTATATATATATATATAAATTTATATATATATATATATATATATATATATATATATATATATATATATATATATATATATATATATATATATATATATATATATATATATATATATATATAAATCTGCTTTGTTGCTGAAATATAATTGAACATATACAATGTAATGTTGAGAGGTTCGAAATAGATCATCACTAGTTTCGTAGCATACTTAGATAAAATAAGGAACTTTCGTAAATTTATAGTACGTAAACCGGAAGCTTTTTTTAACGAAAAAGTATAGAAAATTGTATTGCCTCTCGTTTATTACATTTTTGAAATAACGCATAGACAAAAACTAAAAATGGTTTCAAGTAAACTACTACTTTCGGTTAGTCAATTATTGCAGATAACTAATCAGTTCTGAAGAGGGTTAGGGATGGGAAAAGTATAGAATGGGTATATTTCAAACACCAAATTGTACATATATGTATATATATATATATTATGTATATTGGCACATGTACATAAAATGAAGATGCCCTGAGCGTAGTGAACTACTGTACAATTTGTTGATGCAGCTTGATAAATAAAAGCAAGTGTTGTACATAAGAAAAGATTAAAAAACATAGCTTTGGTGTGTTATTGAAGCTGCATAAATTTGGATCGATTCTTAGACTTACGTATAAAATATATGATGTTTGAACCGATTGTGCTAACACTTGTTACCAAAAAAAAATCAGTTTTCAACTTAATTAACAAACCTAAACCCTGTTAAATATTGGTATGTGCCTTACTCTTGTAAATATTACAGTTTAATAACAAATATTAATTCCACTATATTTAAATCACGCAACTAACCATTCAAAAAAAAAACATTCAATCCTGGTAGTTATTCGTGCAATTTTAGGGATATTTTTCATATTTATAGTTTATGTAAGGCACTGCTCAGTGCTTATGTGATTGAACATTAGGTTTTATCTATTTATTGCTAGTAGAGTAGGTACTATATATACTATTATGGTAAGAAGAATCTGTGACTTACTAGCTACCTATTATTATTATTTAAGAATCACGAAAATGATTCTAGAACCGGGCTACAGATGATTTACATATCACTAGCTCTATAAATATCGTACAAATTTTACATGGACTTAACAATTAATTAATATCAATTTTTATTAAATCTAAAAAACGAAAAAACTATTTTAATATATTACCTAAATAAAACATATTTAGTTAATTATATAAAACTTAAATACAATGTGATGTATAATATTAATAAAATGTTTAAAACCAAATGCAATTCCGAATAAAAAAAAATTAAAATAATGTTTTCTCGAATTAATAATTACGTTAGATTTTATTTACTTAGCCCGGTTCTAGATTTTTTTATAAGGAATGACAAATTTATTAATTAAAATCCGCGGGTAATTTTTTTCAGTCGTAGAAAAAATTAGTGACGTAAACGAAATAAAAATTCGTTATATATAAAAATACAATCTCAATGATAAAAAATAAAATATATAGTTTTATAACATTATCTGTTCATTTTGGTATAACAGATATATAATGTTGTGCTTCTTTACATAATTCGAAATATTTATTGTTCTGTATTCAGGGGAATTTAGTAAAATGTTTCAAAATGGCCGCTTAAGCACAAACACATACATTAGTTGCAATTTAAAATGGTTTGCATATATTGTTGTGATTTGTCTAAAATGTTAAAGTATGGCGATTAGTTATAATTATTGTATTTAGTTTTCAAACGGCCATTTCGGAAGCTGTATTTAGTGTTTTTGTATTAACTTACCTGTTAAAAATACGTCTTCTTTACAAAATGGGCAAGAATGTTGTTTTGAAAATCGACTAGAATTTAAAATGATTCACTGATATCCTCATCGCTGCCATCAGCTGTTAGAATTGATTGACCACGATGTGATAGCAGACTGGAAGTACTACAGTTACGCAATCTAGAAAATCAAAAGCACCAAAAAAAATAGATTTCTTTCATAAGTTGAGGCAATTTGAAATGTTAGAGCTATAACCAAAGAAGTCAAGAATAGAAAATGAAGAAACTTACTTCATCACTATCTTCAAACGTTGCCATTTCTTCGCCACCATCCTCTTTCTCTTCACAATCTCTGTTAGTGTAGCAACAAGAATAAAATATTTAGAAAACCAATCACCAAAGAAAAAAAAAAAACATTATTAATTAAATTAAAACACGTAATATACAACAGTCGAAAAAACTGGGTCAGAAAATGAAAACAGGGACCAAAGTTAGTCGATTAAATTAACAATTAATACACTTTTGTAATTAAAGAAAACGAACTAACCTTGAATGTAAATGCTGGATTTGAACTTGAAAACTTTCAGCTTGCTCTTGTAATTCGTCATTAGTTCGTTGTAATTTCCGGATGTTATTAGATGCGGAATCAATTTCGTCTTCAGCTGCGGCTAATTCGCGTTTTAGTTCTTCCACACGGCTTCGCAATCGTTTCACTTCAGTTTCATACTGTTCAGCTCGACGGTTCGCGTGCGCTAATTCGGTCATTTTGTCTTGCACGACTTTTTTAAGTTTGTTGTGGGAATGCTTTAAATCAGAAATTTCCTATAAAGCAAACAGAATAATTTCGGATTGCTTTTTAATAACAGGGAAACTACGTTGAGATTTGTACGTTAACCGAATATGATGTCTATAGTTTCATATCTAAACTCACCTTATTTCGATCGATCACCTCTTGCTGTAACTGCCGTAATTCTGCATCCGACGTGGACAGTGGTCGTCCTTTTCTCTCTAATCTCTCAGCCATATCTCTCAACTCTGCTCTTAATTTTTTATTGTCTCGTTCCATAGACAATTTCTCAGTTTCAAGACGTTCTCGTTTACCCCATTCGGCAGCGTTTTCTGCTTGTAATCGTTCGAGTTCCGTGCGCAAATCACCTAATCGTCTGTCCATACCTTCACGAGTATTCGCCTCGTCCTAGAATCAAATTAAATTTAAGATTGATTAATTTCGGGATTTTGAGTTTTATCTACTTGTAAATCGGCTTGAATCAACCGAACTTCATCTCGATGTTGGTCTTGTAGCGTCAGCAACTCTCGAACAGCTTCTTGCCGTGCTGCACGTAAATCTTCACATTTATCTTTAACTTCTTGTAACTCGCTTTGAAGTTGTTCCATAGTTCGATGTAATAGAGTTTTTTCACTAGAAATCAACATTTATTGTAACGCTAGTTTTGAAAAAAAAAACTATTATAAATACATACTCTCGTTCAGCTTGGATTGTTTTCGTCGACTCATCCAACCTCAGTTGCAGCATTGATAATTTTTGCATGATGTATTCTTCTTCATGTTCATCTTTACTAATAGGCAAAAGCACTTTTGTTGATTCAGTCTTATCTCCCTCACCTAAATCGCTGTTTTCAACTGCATGTCTCGGGACAGCTCCTTGCAACACATACTCCTCAATACATGTATCTTTTTCATGATCTTCAATCATGGACGTTGCAGTACTATCACATTCAAGTGGTTGCTGCGTACTCGTTATAGCATTCATCGAGTCTAAAGACTGTGGTTGCGAGGATACACTATTATTATCAAACGACAATTCATGTCCAACATCGTTTCCGAGCGCCTCGAAAATTTGACTGTCGAATTGTCCGGCGTGCTTTAAGAGGAGTATATGAATTTTTTCTATTTCTTTTTTTAACTGATCGTTTTGGAGTTCTAAATCTTGTTTTTCGCGTTTGTACATATTGGTTTCTTTCGCGGATGAATCGAGTTTGGTGCGAAGTTGTTTTGCTTCTTCGCGCGCTTTGTTACGTTCGTTACGGACTTTGCTCCATTTTTCGCGCCAATTTGCGGTGCAGTCTGACCACCAGCGCATTGTTTTCTCCATTTGAGCTGCGCGCGCACGAGCTTCTTCAAGTTCCCGAAGACGAAGTGCCTATTTTTAATGACATCAAAGTGAATAGTAATAAATATATATACATGTGAGATTTTACTTAATACAGCGGGAAATGAGGTTTGTCTTTATTATTAGTTAAGCTGATCTAATCATAAATGCGGATGTAATATCATTCATTGTCGTACGATAGGTGACAGTTGTAGAATTGTTTTCATATTTCCTAAAGCAATTTATGTACATTCTTTGGTATTATAGCATTTCTTTAGTGCGGGATAAATTTAAACGATTAAGATTTTAAAATTATAGAGATCATTAGCTAAAATTTCGTGATAATCACAGCTCATAAAATATTTGGTAAAGTATCGTAAACAATTGTTGTGCTAGTCTTGAATAAGTAATAATTACGATAATTATTCCTATAAATATGTAAACCTAGCAATGATTATCACGTGTAGTTTGACATGATTAATACGTGCGATTAGCGCACGTATTAATCATTACAGGATTACATACTATAATTATTACATAATGAAGACCAAACACTAATACTTATGTTGAACCTAACTAGCATTTTGTACAAAAAATATTGAAAGTTGTACATTTAATTTTCGAATATTTTACTTAAGCGGCAAAATAATAAAAATCATATTTGTATGTAGCCAAATCTAAACTTTATATAACCAAGTTTAACTCAACTTATTAAATACGAAAATAGAGATTTTTTTCTAAAAATATTTGTCTAAACTTTGTTGTAATATATCGATTTAAAAAAAATCATACGTAACATAACCTAATTTAGTGTAACTTAACCTAACTTTTAGTGACCTAAAAATCATATAATTATATCTAATTTTATATATAATTAATAGATATTTGTGGGTGTTTTCTCCCGAAATATTAATACTTTTACATCATACTTATGCATACATTCTACTATATTTTTTGGAGGGCGTAAGGTTAATATAACCTACAAATTTGAAAATCGATTCATCAATTTTAAAAATAGTTACGAACATTGAATGAAATCAACTCTGGTATCATAACTATTGCAAAATTACACCTACTTCTTTCGCCTCCCATTCAGCATCTGCAAATCGACTGGATGCAATCGAAGTCGTATCATGATCTCGTACATGACGACGTGATGACGTACCACTCGATGTACTTTGAGCCATTTTATTTCACATTTATAAACAAATCAGCTGTCGTTTTACATAGAAAATCGCGTTTTTTCGCGAAAATACATCACGTTTGACGCAACTGACAGATAAACGCAGCCATTTTAAAATCATACACCTTCACCTGCTCTCGTGCACCAAAGCGAGATACTCTATCCGAATACCTGACCTACATTGACCAAACAAGGATAGGATATATTGCGCGCTTCTATATAAAGTTTTGAATATTTTCTATGTTTTTACAAATACAGAATTATTCTTAATGTTGGTTTCGTTATTTCTTAACTATTTTGCATTAAATATTAATGTTTGTTTACTAGGTTTTTTATATATTAGTTTGGTATCATAATTTATTGAAGTTGACCTATATTGTAGTACCGTATAGCAATTTTCTAAACAACATTTATACTTCTACCTCGATTATTGCAAGGCATATAAATATATATAAGCAACATATATGTATCAATTTTGTTGAATTGGTAGACAAATCAGAAATATGTTTCATATTTCATAAATGAACATAAATATTGGCTGAATTATTAATAAATTTTCGCATGCGCGAGCTGCATGCATAGTTCATTGTGATCGATTGTTTCCGGTGCAAATATAGCAAATAATGTTTAATTTATAATTATTTAGCGAGTTTAAATATTTTAACTAAATCCACACCTGTATCTAAACGACCCAAGTACCGTAATGTGATGTCCCCTACCTCTTTTTTTACCTGTGCCCCCTTTTGTAGACACCAACGGAATCAAATAACGTGGTTCTCACTGGTTCTGACATTGCTATGTTGTTCGAAGAATCATAAGGTGTACGTGTCGTTGAACCAAATCAAAACATATCAATTTTTATTTAAATAATATATAAACATAAATAAATTGTTTATCTAATCGATAAAAATATGATTTAAAAATATGATAAAAATTAATTTACCCACCGGCATATCTAAAGTACCCAAAAATCACTTGAGTGATCTTAAAATGTGAATAGTGCGGTAATTTAGTGAGTAACAGTGAATTTGTGAAGTGTTAACAATGGGAGAAAAAGTAAAGACAGTAAAAACCCAAAATGGACAAAAAAGTATTTTTTGGGCCTATTTTTGGTGGCTTTTTGGTGGGTTTTTTGGATTCCATCATTTATATTTGCGCCGCGATAGCCAGGCGTTTTTATGGTGGAGTACTTTAGGGGGATATTTTGGTGTGGGGTGGGTTTTAGATATTTTTAAAATACCTAGATTTGTTCGTGAAGTAAATCGCGATCCAAAATTCGTTTCAGAATTTAAATCAATGGTCAAACGTAATAGAACGGTAAGTTTATCTTGTGTTTAATTTGGCAAAATTATAATTATTTATTTCTGGTACAATACATTTGCTTCCTGTTGGCGATTTTACGCTTGAAATATTTCTTTTCATTTTTAATCTTTCACTCGGTTAAATTTATAGTAAAACCATAATTTTTATCATAATGATAAGAATAGTCTCACACACGAACATAAAATATTATTATCGTAATATACTTTTGAATAAAAAAGAATTAGATTATTTAATATTTATTATTATACCTATTATTTTATAATTTAATAAATTTTCTATTGAAAATACAAGCAGAATTAATTTTCCAGAACCTCATTAAACATGCATGAATCATATTTTATTATATTATTATTTAATATAACAAGCCAATTTATTTTTAATTACTACAATTTTTGTAGTAATTAAAAATATTGATATTTAATGCTCTATAAAAAATATTTTACTGTTATGGTTATTCTTATAGAGATTATATGAAATATAATTAAAATTTTGTTAAGCAACCCGCAATACTTTAAAGTGCAATATTATTAGGCGCTAAATGAAATCAAATGTTTTTTTTTTATCGTATAGCCGCCATTTTCTACAAACCGTTTCATTGGTGGTATAATGGTAGGGTATTTTTGGGGTTCATTAGTACATCTAGCAATACCTGAAAATGAATTTGCAGGCGTAGATTGGCGATTTTTGTATTGGCTGGTGCCAGCCGGTGTAGCACTTGGGGTCTGGATAGTGGGAAATCTTGGCCAAGAAGAAGGTAGTAACAAACCTAATAAAACAAAATAAAACCACTAAAATATAATATCTTAATTATTTTCAAGGAAATTGGTGGTTGGCACTTGCAACTGCATATATATCATATCCGATATGTTCGTATTATATTTGGGATGATACGTATCAATTCACTGCAATTACGTTTTTCTCGGAACTTGCGTTTGATACGTTTTCTAAGAAATGGCGTCTAAAACCGCGCCCGAAACAATCGAATTTTAAACGAGTTGTTGTCTTGTCGCTTTGTGTTATGTTCTATTTGTCGTTATGGACCAGTTATTTATATTTCAATGGAAAAATTACTGATAGTGAAGGAAATGTAGTACCTGTACACGAGGCAGTCCATCACTTCTTTACGTCGCCCTGGTGGACAGATTTGAAACAATCATTGGTTGATGTTTGGAACTATGCACAACATCATGGCTGGTAAGTTTTTTTACCAAAACAAAGAAAATAGGAGAATTTAACTTATTAATTACATAAATACAAGTCGTTTGAGAAAATAAGCAACTCTACTAAAAATAACTACTATAAAATACCTCTAAAACAATCAATAAAGCAACACTCTTTATTACACAATTTCTATAAAACGAACATAAAATATTATTTTAGTTAAATAGCGATGACGTAAGTCCCTAGCAATATTGTTTCTAGTATATTTTCTAGAACTATATTTGAATTAAATTTTATTGTTGCAATTTTTAATTTATACTTTAGGTATGAAGTGTGGAAGCAAGTAATAGATTTAACTGATCCGCACGGTGAACAAAACGCGTATAAAGTACTTGATATTCCGCATTCCGCGTCCCAATCTGAAATCACAGCAAAATGGCGTAAATTGTCCAGGGAATACCATCCAGATAAAGTGAAAGACCTGGAGTTACAACGGGATGCACAAGAGAAATTCATGGAAATTCAACAAGCGTATGAAATACTTTCTAGGAGTAAAACAAGACGGCAAAAAATAAATAAAAAATCGAATATGGATTAATTTGTTAAAGAAAAATTACGTTATTATAAATAATAAAAGATGACTGATATTTTTTATTTTATTGCTAAATAATTACATTTATTTATATAAATATTTGTTATGTGTGTGTATTAAATAAAAAATGGGATCTATTAATTTATTTTTTCTGACTTAAATATGTATTTCACAAATTGAATTTTTAACCACGGAACATACTCTAATGTTTATCAAAAAATAATATATCATGCCACTTTACATACTGATGTAAAGTAGGCGTACATTGAGTGTGAAAGCTCTGAACAATTCAACTATTATAATCCATAATGGGCCCGTTAAAAATCTGACATATTAAAATTATTTTCTGGCGACACCACTGCGTCGTATTTTATGTAGAAGCAATTTTTAACTTTGGTTACGCCCCTGCATCTTAGGTAGATGATTTTTTCTGTGGCATGTTTTGATTGAAAGTCTTATTATTGTTATTTACAATATGCTTTCGACACATTCAATGCATTTTTTCAGTTTTCGATTTATATTAAAAAAAAACCTATTTATAATTTTCACATATAAAATTCTAATTTATTCATATTTCTATGCAATAAATTATATATTGAGGGTATATTTAAATATATATATATATATATATATATATATATATATATATATATATATATATATATATATATATATATATATATATATATATATATATATATATATATATATATATATATATATATATATATATATATATATAATATATATATATATATAATATATATATGAATGCATGTAGTGTGTAGTTGTAGTAGTATGGAAAATAATTTACTATTATTTAAATATTATTGTAATCGGTTTTATTTATCTGATATATTCGCAAAACTAACATCAGCCTATTGTTTAAACATTGAATATTCCACGACGTAATTTCTTAATAATTGGCCCACTTTCTTAAATATTTATTAGCTATATATAAATAAAGAAATATGGTAATTTTTCATAGAATTTCTGTAAAGTGACTGTTAAACAAATTTGAAACATATGAATCAAGTTATAATAAATATTTCGATTTCTCGAAACAATTTATAACTATATGTATATAGACGTTTTTAAAACATTTATTTTAATATATTAATAATTTAATACTACATATCTTATAATATACATTACGACATAGAAAACTTTTATTAATTTGACCAAAAACATCAAATCGTACCAACCAAATACTCTTTATATACTAGGTATATAGAATAAAACTAACTTAACAATAAAATACGTTATCACACAGTCCATAATACACCTCTGACATATATGTAGATGTTATCAAATCAATAGCTATATTCTTTATAATCGATACATTTACAAAATCATGCAAACATTATTATAATATTCGTGTCAGAGATAATCGTGGTCAATCGTGCTCATTCTATACATCTCTCATGTGTATACATCTGTGTTCCTGATCTACTAAATAGTCAATACCAACCAAAAACGATTTATGTATATCGAACTTAGAATCAGTAGAATCGCTTATAAAGAATGTAGAATAATTAAAACGAAAAGACTGTCAGAAAATAAGGAACAACTATTATTATTACAACTATTGTTATTAATAATAATAACCAGTGGTGCACAGATAGCATTGGTGCTATTTCATCTTCTTCTTGGTTCTGGGTGGTTTTTCAATGACACTGGGCGTGTTTTCTTGATCCAGAAGTGCTGCGAATCCGCTTAGGTCACTTCCAACGGTTGCAGCGCCATTTGCAAGCGTTATCTGTAACCGGGGAACGGTAAGCGGTCGTATTAATGATTTGACCACTGGTGGACATTGAGGGGCACCCGGAAGTACAGGACTACTTGCACACAGCGCGGCGGATGTTAGTTGTGTAACTAACCGCGCGCTTGATGACGTATCAGAGTGGCTTGGCCCCGATGATGTACGGAATACTTTACGTAGTTTGGATTTTATACCTGCTTATAAAAAATATTAAAATGTTTCCAGTGGCTTTTATTGTTGAATTGTTTATAGACAAAGAAATGATGTAGAATTTACTATATATAATAACTAAATGCAATGAATATGTGTCTAAATGACCTCAAAATGCCTAATCATAGCTAGGCTTTCATAATTATTACTTAGTCAAAGTTATTTAGAATTCTGCAGCTTTAAAGCGTTCGAGCAGGATGATGTCACTGCCTTACAGTAACATAAGGAATAAATGGCAGAGCAGTTAGGTTATAATTTACGATTTAAAATCGAATTTCTTGGCATTTTAAACTAAATGAGTTATATTTAAACTTATGATTATAGTGTAATATTGTGATGTGTATTTATGTTATTTACAGCATATGGAAAGCTTTACTCATGGACAATTGTTCAATTATACAGTTACCTTGATGTGGTGGTGACGTCACAACTTGTTGCGGTGGAACGGGTACAACTTTTCCTAGAAGTACCCGCGTAGTACCAATGTCCGAATCGGAACCCCACCGTCCACATGAAGTGCTCCGCTCCAGGAGGCGGTGTCTCGCGAATTTCTCGATAACGTCCGCGCATACGTATCGGCCACAGTATCGAGCCCATTGTTCTGCCCGTAAGCCTTTACCGGTGTCCCGCAACGTGGGATTAGCACCTGGGGGACATCAAATTAGGGTGAGTCATTTATAATATTTACCTGATATGTACCAAGTACATATTTATTTGGGATTAGCTACAATCTTATTTTAGTACACATATACACACTCTTATACGTAGTTGAAAAACTATATTTATAAAGTAATAAATAATCTCAGTAATTTTTTTATATAATAATATATTTGTGTGTTACATAAAAGTATATATTACTCCATATAGTTGAATGCGTTTTTTTTTGCTACATTTAAAATGAATTTAAACTTTCATAGCTTTTACTTAAAATTACATTTTACCAAGAAAAACTTGTCGTCGAGTAGCATGAAAGTTGAGAATAGAATGCGATTGTGAACAACAAAACAATTCGAAAGGTCAAGACAGTATATATATTTTTTTTCCGTTGAGTATTTCGCGTAGCTATGACGTAGACCGCTTCAACTACAATAAATACTCATCAAACTTTTTGATGATCTGTTAAGCGTTCATATGTATTTGCCAAGATATTTTCCGAACGACATTTCCGAACAATAGCCCCACTAAACTTTATCAAATCACACAGAGAATGTGGTTTAATATTAATACTCGCGAACCATATTATTGATTTGATTTTTATATATATATATATATATATATATATATATATATATATATATATATATATATATATATATATATACCTATATATTATATGTAGGTAAATTTTGTTAAAACAACCAGTGGTGCAAGCATCAAAGCTTTTAGCGTGTTGTTCACTGATATATGAACTAACTCGACGTTAGAGAAGACAGAGAAAAAATATAACAATCTAAATTTAATCATTTCTTTTCTATATAGTGATAAATTCAGTAATATGTCCCGACTTTCTTTATAGGTAGTAAAAAAACGTTTAGGGGTTTTTAGTTACTATTTATTTAATATCTTACCAGCAAATAAGAGTAGTTTAGCACATTTATTCCGTCCTTGGAGAGCAGCTTTCATAAGCGGTGTAAACCCTAGGTGATTTCGAGCATCTATTTCGAGACCTTGACAGCGGCTTAGTAGAAAATTTAAACATTCAACTTGTCCTGAAAAGAAAGAAATAGTTAATACTATTTGCTTAGTTTTCCCCAACATCTAGATTGTAACCTATTTCGTCATCAAATATTGACAGAATATTGTGTAGCTTATAAAATAATTGGTGCTAAATATTTAAATCGTAATCAAGAGTCATTGATAGACGAGTGTGCCTAAGGGAAATTATCACGTTTACATTTACAATTGATTGAATTAAGAGTGGCAGTCGCTGTGCTTTGCGCAATGGCCGGAAACGTGATGCGCGTAACACACTCTTCCTTTGATCCAAGACTGTAATTGTTATTTAACTATTCAGTAATCCAATCTATATTTAAGTTAAATACTGTGGGTTTAAGACCTAGTTTCATCGCATTTAGTGCGATTTAATATTAAATCTAGTTTAATTATAATAAATCAACTATATTTTTAACAAAAAATTAATACGCTCAATGCGAAAAATACACAACGTTAGTAATACAAATAATAGTATACTCCGATTAGAGATTAACCAGTTGCGTTGGTACAATTACGTAATAACTTTTGATGCAAAGTACTTAAATTAACAAATTTTAAAAAAAATATAGACTATTTTTGAGATTCGCTTTAATTTATTTTCAAACGCAGAGCAATCTATGTCAGTGACTAATATATTTATACTTGGATGACAGATGTACAAAATCTATTTACTGCATCCATAAATAATTAACTTCCAATATCTGTGATTAGTATATTTGTATATACTTGTTCCAAAATGTGTTATTCACTACCTTTGGTATATGCTGCCACCTAGTGGCAGACGCGAAAACAAAAAATCTAGTTTCTGAATAAAAAACTTGAACATTGATACCAAATTGGAAAACAATTGCTTTGATTAATTAATTAAACGGGTACCTGCTTGAGCGGAAAAATGTAAGGGTGTGTTGCCTTCATTGTCTGGAAGATTGGGATCCAATCCTGGAAGGTGGAGAATTGATTCCAGAATCTCAACCGTTCCGTGTGATGCGACATAACTTAGGGCGGTCTAGAAATAAATGAACAAAATATTGTATAGTATAAACATGATTAAAACTGTTTCTTTCCATAAATAACAACTTTATAGATTCATTAATATTCGTGCTATTAATTGTGAATAAGTATCGCCTGTTATTTCCGTAATTCAATTTTGTGTAGAAACTTGAGTCCTATTAAATAAGTTTCTGCACATTCTGTTCATGTGCTACGAAATATACTTTTTGTTCATGAGTGTATACGTTCGTAGCTTCGAAGAGTTTTAGATTAAAAAGTATGGCGCAAGGGTTGGTACTAGCTGAGTTGTGATTGGTTGGCTGATACAACAATAGTTTGAAGTTTTACAAAGTTGTATTATTTTGATAAACTGTCGTCGTATTTATAGTTTCGAAACATTTGCTGCATTATTTTTACACGAAATATTAACTTGGCGCAGTTTAAACTCATGTTCTTTCTCTACTCATTGGATTGACAGAAAAACAACATTAGTTTAAGTTGAGCTATGCTAAGCAGACATCGACTATTATTTATTTTTTAGCGATGGAAAGTATGCTTGTGATAGTGAGAGAAGTTGGTTGTAGGATTTTAGGAGTTTTAGGAATGTTTGCGAGAATTAAAACATATCTAAGGATACAAGGTTATGCAATGTATGCATACTTGTGCCATCGTTCATGTATGGGAGTGAATGTTGGGTTTGGAGATCCAAGCATAAAAAGCGAGTGACTGTTGTGGAAATGAAATATTTGAGAGGTATTTGTGGTGTATCTAAAAGAGATAGGAAGGGAAATACGTGGATGTATATAATTTATAAACAATATTTGTATTTTAGTATCTAAAACATATAGTATAAGAAAGTCGAGCACAGGAAACTGTAGATACTTTTGTTAAAGCGCCAAAACCTTATTTTAATATCAACTTTATGGCTTAATTATGTGTTAGTAAGGAGTAAATGTAAATACTAATGTTGTTCTAACCTATAACCTTTCCCTCGCCCCTAGCTGGTGGTGCTGTCAACATTTACTGACCTGATTCCAGCATATACCTATATATAATATATATTCAATGCACGTATAGTGTGATATAAGCCCCCGCCTCTCACGTCCGACACTGTTAGATTACTCTTCACATGTTTGTATATAATATGTTCACAATAAAGTAGAACGTATCCATATGCACGCGTGTGTAGTGTGAGTTACACACGTGTATGATTTCTCATGTGATAGATACAAAATTCAGAATTTGATACAATATTTACTCGATTTAACTGATTATACATACATACATACATACATAACTTAATGCCTATTCTCAACATGTGGGGTGGCAGAAAACCCTTTACACTCACTTTAACTGATTATACATACATACATAACTTAATGCCTATTCTCAACATGTGGGGTGGCAGAAAACCCTTTACACTCACATCTTCACAATCTTTCGCCATTCACTTCTATCCTTACACACTTCTTTCGCTTCACTCAGATTCTTCATACATGCTCTTCTATTTCGCTTGCTCACAACTTTCCTTTCGCGCAACTCATTCTCAATCATATTCATCCACTTATTCCGAGGACGACCCCGCATTCTCACACCATTCATCTCGCCCACGTAAATCTGTTTTGTTGATTATTACATGTGATATATAGGTATATGTAGATGTCTATAGTGCGTCATATCAAGTTCATGTGTAGATGGTAAATGGGTTAATTACATTTACAATGGAGTGCATTACAGTTAAGGTGTGCAGAATGCAGATTGCCATTACGCCCGAAAGATTCTATATAGGTACAGTGTTAAATTACGCACGTCGTATATGCATTACGTTTTAGTTTACAGATTAATAGAATAAAATCATTTTGCTTAATTCCTATGACTTTAATACTCGGTTGCACAAAAGTTAGTTAAACACTAGTAAACAGTCAACTGTATTTTTAACAGACTATCAAATAACTGACGACTTGACAACAGTTAACGAATCTTTCTACAACTAGGCATAAGAAATATTCGTACATATGCAAAATTTGGTGGAGGTGCTATATGTATGTATAATTAATCGTGTGCGATTTATTCAGTCTGCTTTATATTTCTGCAACTGTGCAGTAATGTTACCTATACGAAATTTGGTGGAGGTGCTTATACATATAATTTTTTTTCCGTAAGAATTATATATTATATATACGTATATATATATATATATATATATATATATATATATATATATATATATTTATATATATATATATATATATATATATATATATATATATATATAAATATATATATATATATATATATATATATATATATATATATATATTTATATATATATAAATATATATATATATATATATATATATATATATATATATATTTATATATATATATAATATATATATATATATATATATATATATATATATATATATATATATATATATATATATAATTTATCGAATGTAATTCAGATAATACACAATATATGTTAATATAGGTATAAATTAATTTTGTTAATTAATAAAATAACTTAATCCGTTTTTTTTTTTAACAAAATAAAATATAGATTCAAGATAAAATATAATCAGATATTGATATTATTTCTACTCAAATTACCAAAGAAAAAAACAAATTAATTAATAAAATTACAACTTTTGTTGAATATGTTAATATTAAATTAGAAAATATTAAACATAATATTGAAAATACAATTTAGCGAGCTATTACTGAAAACATGACCACTGATTTCGTTTCGTATTAATTAGAATTACTAGCTCGTATCAAATGCTAACCGAATACAGAACAATTGATTCGGCTTTTATTTGATCTATTAATGATTTTGCTAATGGCGTGATTAAAAGCCAAACTAAATACTAAAAGTAACAGTTCAAATTTCCCTACTATTCGATATATCATTAAATCCAAATCCAACCTAATTTTTATTCATTTTATAACTTGAAACATTAATCTATTAATAGTTTTACAATGCTAACGGGTATATTATATAAGCTAACCTAACCTATCTTTGAACGCAACAGTAAATCTTAAATCGTATTTATAGAATCTTTATTATGCTGTTTGTTAAATACATACTAAAAGTGCATATACATTCTCTAAATTACGTGATTTTTAAATATATTTATTTTAGTTGATAACAAATAAAATGTGTTTCGCATCCTAACGATGTAACAGTGATGTCTGTCACGATACTGTCGCCCTGTCGGTAATTTAGAGGTTGTAGAATTCTATTTTGCCAACTAGGTCAGCTTGTATATCCCACAGGCACCTTTGCTCTGTATGCTACGCCGTGTGCGTTTAGTCCTGACTGCACAACAGTTACTAATAATACTTCCAACTAAAACTAATATGCACTGAATGCATAACAGGTAACGATAATGTTCATATAAGTGGAAAGTACTTAAAAGCGCTCGACTTTTTATTAAAGTTGCATTTTTTCTCTTAAATGTCAAACATAAATGATTACGTTTAACGTCATCAATCATATATTACTATGAAATTAAGCAATGACCTTATACAAGTTTGCGTTTTTTATTAAATGTTTACAATTGAAGATTCCCCACATTAATAAAAAATTAATTACGAATTAAATAATCACGTATTTAAATATAGCTGTAATACCTTAACCGGAGTAACCTTCAAATAAAAATAAGTCTAAAATTAAATACGACTACATTAAATTGCCAATTACGACGCAATTGAGTTGAAAATGTTTTAATATTTGCTATTATCTAGTTAATTCTAGTTTTTCATAACTGGATTTGATTATTATATTAATTCCAGTCTAAGTAAGTTAGTGTAAGTCATCGTTGCCTACCGTAGATCATCGTTCATCATCGTTAGTCATCGTGCATCATCGTAAATTATCGTTAACCATCGTATAACAATGGTTAATGATTATTAGAGAAAAGAAATCATGAATTTCGTTCAGTACAAAATATGATAAAACATTTATTCAACTAAGTAGAAAACGTTATTATACTTATTATTAGATAATTTAAACAAATTACACTAGTATCTATTTTATTTCTATGCTTTATCTATAAAATATTTAGTCGTTAAGTCCATATTATTCTTTAAATAACCCGGTCATTCTTAACTGGAGCACTGGTTAATAATGTATAAATCCGATACAACCAAAGCAATACAACTCTTCGATTATTTTTGTAACATATACTCTAAATGTAGAATTATATGTTTTATTATGCATGAGGGGAATGACCTCAATAGCAACGCTCGTTAAAAAAAATCATACATACACTATGTACATACATACATACATACATACATATCATCATATAAAAGTTACTGTCTGGTTTATAAATCTGATGAAACTTTGTTTAAAAACTACGCTAAAAATACTCGTCGAGTTTCAGAATTAATTTACGTGAAAACCAATTGTTTTAAACAAGTGATTTACTAACGTTATCAAGAATTAAATAGTCCTACGTTGATTTAAATTCTTGAAGCAGTACTGTTCGTCTAGACGATATTTATGAAGGAAAACAAAATATGTAAATTTTATAAATAACGCAAAAAGTAGTAATATGATTTAAAATTTTATAGATGTTTGGTTATAATTTTAATCACGTATTTTATTGATGAAAAAAAAAAAGGTTGAGCACACATATTTTTTTATTCATTCAGTATTAAATAGAAATTGTATTGAAAGGTATAAAACATATTTATAATAGAATTAATCTGACCTAAATAAACTTACCCTAATGGCCTTCGTTCAAGACAAAATCGTAATTTTTTTTTAAATTAGTATTTTATTATTATTTTTCCTATCTAAATTGATATATCTACTACGCATAAGGAAGTTAGACACTGTAGGTTTTCTTAAAAATAATTCAGGACTCAGTAAAGTAATAATTCTAAAGAGCGTATATTTTTCAAGTTTTAATTACTATAGCTGGTGTTCATTTGTATGTTACGTAGGCAGTGGTGAGATACATCATGACGTACGGTACTCATTTGTTTCCCTCTTTTGTTAAACAATTGCGTTGTTCTTTTCGTTGACGATGATAGATGATGACGCAGTTTATTAAAACAAACTGCTCGCCTCTTCTTCACATAATTAATAAATGGATTTTAATAAAATCGTACTTTGTGTCTTTGTTGAAACAACAGCTGCACTGCAAACGACAATACAATCAAAATATCGAGATATCAGTTAGTTGAAGGTTAAATTATTTGGTTTACACATTATATTATATATGTTTGCAGAATTTTACTAGTTTATTAAATAAATAAATGCTTTAACAATAAATACATAAGTGAGGTATAAGTAAATGTGCTTTTGTTTTCGTGTTTTCCGGAGAGAAACCGGAAGTAAAATAGACGAACACACATGTAGTTTATAGTGATAAATACCAACGCAAATATAGGTATATAAGTGGGTTGAATGAGACAATAATGTGGATGTGTGTTTCAGTCGAATGAAAAGACAATAGTATTCTGCAATACCAACATGATGAGTTATATTTGCATCTGTCGGTAAAAGGCACCAATGACTTGAAATCAGGTCATATACGTACGTATTTTCGCATTACAAGTCCATATTTGATTTTAAAATGGCATTCAATATACATTCCGCGTTTCCGCTTCACCTATCCCGTATCAACTATCGAAATACTTAAAGTTGCGACAGAAATATACATAATAGCCTAAATACAGGCGCAAAGTTTAAATTCTTAACTTGAGTTTCTTAAAACTCTTGGCGGTAACAACAAAATAAAACATCGGCCATGTGTTTGGGCCTAAACTTTCTTTTACGTAGTCAGTATATTTAGATTTGATAGTATATAAATAAAAAACTAAAATGTTTAAATTTCAAGAAAATATTTTCATTCATTGTCCAATAAAATTATAAAGTTAGTTTATTATCAGATTTCCAAAGAAAACATATGTATTTTAGATTTTAAATGTTGGATTTTATAGTAGTATAAAGAAAATATCATTATTCATTACATATTATTAAAAATTATTATGGCCGGGCATTTTTTAGTTTTCAAATTAACTTTAAACCAGAGAAAATATTTATATATAGTATTTTAAATTATTTACTAATCTTTGTAACGCTTTTTCACTAAACTTATTTGTGACACTGACAATAAATGTTAAATGTCAAAATATTGGAATATTTAAAACAGTTGATATGCATAGTAGATACGACTTATTATATATAATTTTCCATACCTATGTAACTATGGCACTATAAATAGGATCATAGCAATTTTCTCGTAACTGGTACACTTTTTGAAGAAATGTTTCAAACAAAAGTTGTTCAAATCATTAATATCTTTTAATTTTATTCTAACTATTTTTACTGTAAGTGCAGCCGTTTCGGAGATATGCAAAAAGTGTCTGAAGTAAACATGTACTTCCGGTTTGAATATGCTTTTCAAAATAGGAGGTTTTCCTCCCAGGCATATACAAATCTTAAGTTTAAAGTTTCATAATTTTATCTTCAACGGTGTAGGCTGTAGAGCGCATACATACACACAGACACACACACACACAGACGTTATTCCAAAAATAGTTAGACTCGATTCAGGGAAGGTCAAAAGGTGTATTTCCGTTAAAATTTCGAGAATTTTTTTTTTCGTGATTAAAATACTTATTACTTCGTAAAAGATTGTAAAAATTACGCACAATTTAAATTATTTTCTTATACAAAACCAATTTTCTTTAATACCATATGACTTTTGGTTATCACGCGCCACATCACGTGGTTCCTGATGACGCAAGTGCTTTTTTTTATGTTTTACCTTCTGTCCAGGCGAATAACTTTTGAAACAGACAAGACGTTTTATGTTTCGGACGATAGCTAGATGAGTTTGGATGTATTTTTGACTGACGCATACGTACGTTCGGATGTTATATTTAAATAGATGCAGCCATGCACCTATATGGTCGATCAAGAGTGCACTGTGCACCGTGGTGTATTTGAAATGATTTAATGCCAGCTCTAGTTAGGCCGGTGCAGGTTGGTGTGAGAGATTGAACAACGTTTAATTACATTTTCTATTTGAATGTGGGTCCAATTAAAATTCAGTCATTGTTGAAAATTTGCACAGAGCTACCGCGACGCAGACAAGTTGTTATCGTCGACAAAGTTACTATATATTTTAATTATTTCAAATATTGTTTAGCTTTATCTAACGGCGTGGACAATTTCGTTCAACAATTTCATGTTGCCAACGATCAATCATTTATTTTTATTTAGTGCGCCGTTTTTTAAAAATATATAACGAAAGAAGCCTTTTTAATTGCGATGCAAGCTTACACAGAGCTCTAGCGACAAAAATGAGAACTATCATATGTTTTCATTTATCAGTTATTTCTACACTAGTGTCTAAAATATTATATGTCATTTTGTTAAGTTAATATACCAAACCAACGAATACATTTACAACTATAGGGTGGGCCATCTGTTGGTTTCTCCCTGAAGTGCGTGTTGTTTGACAGTTTGCAACACTGACGCGTTTGATGTTTATAGATATGTAGTGTCAAACCTTACAGCGGAGGTTTAACACTATATATCTATCAAGCGCTTCAGTGATGCAAACTATTGAAATAACACTCACTTCAAAAAGAAGCTAACAAATTTATAACCTATGATAAGCGAAGGTCAGATCAGTCAGTGCTTCTCCTGGTAGTACTATGCATGTTGTGGTCCTTAGCTTGAATCACTTATTGTGGAATGAATGATTAGTTGGTATAAAATATAAAAAGCAATATACGGACAGATCTGAAGTTAGGTTTAATTCAAATATATAGTAACTCTAATGAAAAACACCTTCAAACTACTATGTAATCTTTAGCATATAAATATCATATTTGCTATATATATTCTAATAAACTAATTTAACTTTTAGATATATATATATATATATATATATATATATATATATATATATATATATATATATATATATATATATATACCTGTAGGTACTACATAAAATAAAATGTTACGTTCACTTCTATCTGCAATTATATCAACTTGTTTGAATGTTGTCGACCTACTTTCGTATAAAATAAAACTGAGTAGCAATAAAGTATAGAATCACAACTGCAACTTGTAACCAAACAAAATAGGTTAGATTTCGTCGAATACATTACACCAAAAATAACGAACTAAATTAAATTCGACATGAAGTTAGCAACGCACACAAAAGCAATCAACTCAAATAAAATAAACCAGTTAATGCACACACGTATATCGCTATTATTAAATGTATTGACACATTCACTTGAATTTTAAATGAAAATTGAATCAACAGTAATCGTTTCGCTTTTATTTTAAGCGTTTGAATCTTTTCAATTTGCCATTTTGCACTATGGATTTTTATTCGTTTTTATGCTGAATATATTTTCACTGCTCCAGTGCAGAGAAGCGTAAAAAAAGCTGAACCGGCGTTTTTTTCTCTACACCATGAGTGCCCTTTTGATTCGTTCTTATACGAGTTTGCTGTACAGATGACTCTGTTATACCACACCACTCAACACTTTTAATCAAATAACAATTGCTACTTGAGTAGGGAAAAAAATGCGACTCACTAGGATTAAATGCCTTTTTTAAACAATCTAATTCTCAACGTGTTCCATCATCAATCAAGTGTTTCAGTTCTAAAATATTGAATAGAATTTCGATTTGCATATTTCCATTAATATCGCTCTTAAAAAAGTCAACCAAACAGAAAAAATAAATAACAGCTTCCGATTTATTCACGAAAATTACATTTTAATTATTATATACACAAAATTTATTCGAAAACGTATGGATCAGAAACACGAAACGCCATTTGTCCAATATAGGTTATATATAGCCATATGTTAATAATAACAACGAGTCTCCGTAATTATAAAGCAAGATCCAATTTTAACATCATTATAAAAGAGCGAATATCCGTCAAAAATATTTTACTACACAATATCCGATTCCTATCTGTCCGTGTTCAAAATTCGTTGTCGGGGATATGCTGTAATTTAAATAGATTATTAATATTATTATAATATATTATAATATATATATATATATATATATA
>JADQWA010000182.1:269306-274306 GCA_018344505.1 Nebria ingens riversi
TGGTAGGTATAGGTAATGCTTTTTTATGGGTGAAAACTGCACAGCATTGTCACTATTCTCACTTATAACTAAAGTTGGTATACAGGTACATTATAGCACGTAACGTACCACATTAATATGACAGTATACATATATATATATATATATATATATATATATATATATATATATATATATATATCTATCTATATATATATATATATATATATATATATATATATATATATATATATATATATATATATATATATTTAGATATATACTCGTATATATATATATCGTGAGTCGGTATACCATGTAGTGTTGGCCAGTAGTTCTCAACCATTTAATGAAAAAATATTTTATTGCCACTATAATTAGGGAAAATTACTTATCATGACTTTTCTTACGAAAATGATTTGGGTCATTGACTGAGCACTTAATAATAATATTTCATTTGTTTATATATATACATACATACATATATATATATATATATAAATATATATATATATATATATATATATATATATATATATATATATATATATACATATATATATATATATATATATATATATATATATATATATATATATATATATATATATATATATAGGTATATATATATATATATATATATATATATATATATATATATATATATATATTAGCTATAAATGGTATGAAGTTTAATTTTAAAAAAATATAAATATATAAAATATATATTTTTTTAATAATATAAAACCTAAAGAAAATATGTTTGCTTTTATTTTGACAAGTATAACAAACAATACAAATTAATAGCATTGACTTATAAGAAGGGCAATTTAAATACAATTTCCGTACCGGATACGCCACTGGCGTAAAGGCGTCAGGTATACAAACCCCCATGATTTATCATCATCATTATGAGCTCACTTCGTGTGGAAGAACTACAAAATAGCATTTGCAAAATTAGATATGTATATACTTGGAATAAAATTTTTGTGAATGCAATTCTAATATATACTTATATAGATTAAGGTCATGGCCATAAACCTCCCTCTTACCCTCGCACCTCTACACACTAACATAATTAGCAAAAGTATATGAGTAATGAAATTAATAGTTTACATTTACTCAAATTCAGATTACTCCAACTTTTTTTAAATGTAATGTTAAGATAAAACACTTATTACATTTATAATGAAAATATTATCATGCATCTCCCAGAATGAAATATAATAATATTAATAAATATTAAGAATTACGTTGTAAAAATATTAAATAAAGGAATCAATCTCGATCTATGCAAATAATAAATATTGCCTGGGTAGGGGGCGGCAATTTATGTACATGTTATGAGTGTCGCATTAAGTTATCCTGTCAAGGACATTGTGTCTCGTAAAGTTAACAAACAACACGCCACCAAGCTTATAATAAAATCAAGGGTAGCTAAGAGTCGAGTTACCAATAAAAACGATATTAAAAACACCAATAAACTCAATGTGGAGTGATAATAAAAATGCTTTAAAAGTGTAGAAGCCTGCGTGAATATCGCATGAATTTGACGTAACAAACAGATTAAATACATTTCGTATGTTTACACGTATTTGAATAATCTAATAATGTTTGCTAAGCTAATTATTGGAATGTCGTGACTGGGGATGTAGTTATGTCACTACGTTCAACAGGGATAAGAGTGGCTACGCCCTAATACTGTCCCAGATGAAATTACATTAATTACTTTCCCCATAATCAGTTTACTACCACATCCAATTCATAATTGTAATTATAGGTTCGAATATTTACTAAATATCAAACCATATTTATCCTAAGAGACACTTTTCAATAAACACATACAAGTATATATGTATGTAGTACGTCATTTGACGTCACATAAAATATATTTAGTTCCTATACAACTATAAAATGTGTTTTACACGTTTAAAGATAGAAACCATTCAATAAATCATATCCTTTTTACATAAAACCTCAGCTTAGCTCAGTTTGTATATAGGTTGGGTAGACATAATAAGTACATATGTTTTTTTACTGAATCGAATTGAGTTTTTGTGTAGAACGAATATAACTTTAGTATCAAGTCAATTCTTGCTAGAATTTGGTTACTGTGTTAGTATGACGTCACGGCACTAAATAAAACTAATACGTTGCTAGTTTCGTGTCTCTTGGACGTCTCAAATTAGAGAAAAAGTCTAATTTAACTTACATCTTTTATACTCGGTCTTGGATGGACAATCGAAGTCGATTTGGATATCACCATGTCTGTAACATAAGAGAAATGTCTCAGTATATATAGGTACATGCATAAAGATGTTTTAGTAGTTGGATTCTTCTGACTTGCGTTACAAAAATGTATTGCGTGATAGAATCAGCACGGGGTAAACACGAATGGTCAAGGTAACGCAAATAAATTTAGTTTTAAACCTACTGTGCCATATATCTTATTAGAACAACATAAAATTAACTGTTTTCTGATTTATTGGCAAATAGTGTAAAGGTATTTTAAAACTTTTTTACTGTTACTTTTTCAAGTTTATTTATATTTGTATGCAAAGAAATTTAGTAGTTTTTAAAGGTCTATATGGAGGTTTTTTTTTTTTTTAATATAAATAAACACAATATATGTTGCGTGATTATATTATGAATAAACAGACTAAAAGTTAAGGTTTAGTAAGTTCAATATTTCTTTTTATTTGAATATTCTGGAATATTTTAAAAGCAAGATTCTCTTGTTTACTTGTGTAATGATTAATCTATTTAACTGTACGTCACTACTAAGGGTTTTGAAATGAAGTTAGCTACAAAAATTATAGCACATGATTATGAAAATGATTTTTCCCAGAACGTCAGGTGCTACAGCGATATGTTTTAAAAATAGACAGTGGTGTAGTAGATAAAACCGAGTGGGAGGTTGTAATCGTGTGCCTAGGGGTGGCATATCGTGATTACCAGCGCCATTAATAACCTAAAAATACTCAGACGCCACTGCATTTGAATACACAGTGCTTTATGCACAGTATAATGTTTCAGTTTGTCTAAAAATAGGCTTCATAAATAATTATAGGGTTTTGATGAGCTGACGACGTGGATATGAGGAACGAAAACATATTTGAATGAAAGTCATTTACATTTTACAAAAGCTTTAACGCTTTTCTATTCAAACGTTATTACTGTTTATATTCTTTAAAGTGATATTGATGACGTCACTATTGAACATTTACTACTATTAATTATTAACTATATATTTTTAACAATTTATTAATTTTATATGTTTACTATATAGTACAACTCGACAAGTAGTTTTTGGTGTATAATGATTAGATGCGCAGTAACCTTCGAAATGCATTTTCCATGGTGGATAGCTTCAAAATTTAAAAATAAACATCTGCAGAATATTTTGTGTAATTTACACAATACAAACAAAAATACATGCAATCAACGAAATATGCTAAATATTCTAGTGCGAAGAATTTGCAAATTACAACGATGAGTACAATATAGAATTACATCAGAGAATTCTTGTAGCTAATCTCAAAATTCCAACTAAATTTATTAACAAATTTTCATAGCGTTTACGGCTTAAATTATAATATATTTAAATTACAAATTAAGAACTTTTATGTAGCAAAGTTGATTACACAAAGTAATGCACAGTGATGTACTATCAAGATTAGTTGAATAAATCAATACATAATTGATACATCTAATCATAGGTTTAAATAAAAAAAAATTTCGATTAATAGAATAATGTGTACAGTCAAGGTTAGTAAGTACCTAATTGTCTAAATAAACTGTTAAACATTGAAACTCGATTGCAGGAAAGTTCGTTAATCACTAACAAACCGCCAACTGTCTAGCAGTTTGTCAAGGATAAGAAGTGTACGCGGATTTTATCTATAACAGACTGTCAAACATCGGACCACTTGTCAACACTTTAACGAACTTTTCTGCAACTGGGTATAACATATATTACAGCGTGCATGTCAATTGCGTTTTTAGAAAAGTTACTTCGAATTAGGAAATATTTCTCAATTTTTAATTCAAATTGAAAAATATTTCTACGAATTAACACATCTGACTTTCTTATACGTAGTAGGTATATTTGTTTAGATAGGAAAGATATTAAAACACAAATGTTTAAACATTCAAGAAAATTGATTTATTCATTACGCTATAGGTATTAGAAATTATTATGGCCGAACATCTCATATTTGTTAGTTTTCATAGCCATTATTCAAAATATATATATATATATATATATATATATATATATATATATATATATATATATATATATATATATATATATATATATATATATAATATATTTATATATATATATATATATATATATATATATATATATATATATATATATATATATATATATATATATACGAGGGTGGCCTGAAAATTTTCCGACCTCAACATGAAGATAGCAGCACTCGTAAATAAAAGCTAGGGAATTTCGTTGTTCATCTGTTGACAGTTACTCACCAAAGTTTCAGCCATTTTGGACGCGCAGTTGATATGTAACAGTCGTTTGAGTGAGTTGATGTGAGTATTTTTATGAAAATGGACAAAATCGAGTATCGAGCTGTCATCAAATATTTGTTTTTGAAAGACAATACGCCTACGCAAATCAACGATGAGTTGGATTCTGTGTATGGGGACTCTGCACCATCATTTACCACAGTGAAATTTTGGGCAGCTGAATTTAAACGTGGCCGTAAGAGCTTGGGAGACGATGAACGTTCGGGACGTCCAAAAACTGCAACTACCGACGAAATGGTGCTAGACGACCGCCGAATTAAAGTGAGAGAGATAGTAGAGGTTATGAACATGTCAAAAGAACGTGTTTGTCACATATTAAATCAACATTTAGACATGAGAAAGCTGTCCACGCGTTGGGTGCCGTGTTTGCTCACGTTAGACCAAAAACGTGTCTCACACCTTAGCGGTTGCCATGGCGAAAATCCACGAATTACAGTTGACCATCCGCCTTACTCACCAGA
>JADQWA010000182.1:279306-321452 GCA_018344505.1 Nebria ingens riversi
AAGTGTATGGGGAATCTGACGCGGAAATGTGCCCATTTTCTGATTATATCGCGCGCGTGGGTCGCTTCGAAATATTGTTTCCGAAATGTATTTTTTTTATTAATTTAATTCAACTACTTATAGGTACAACATATATAATCAAGTACCTATTATATTTCACATATTACAAACTATAATATGCTATAAATAATTTTATTACCGGTTTTCAAATCGTATACGAAAATATTACCTATTCCAGAATCAAAAGAAAAAAAATTTCTTACCATGTACTACATGATTTAAAAATTACGTTGTTGTTTTAAGATATTTAATTGAGAATTAAAACAACACAAAAATACTTTTACGAGACGTCGTAAAATGCTATTTCGTAAATCTATACGTTTTTGCGTAACTTCCATAAAATAAATTTAATCTCAAAAATTGCGTTTCAATTTCAAAAAGCATTCAATTGTATACATTAAAAAAAACATTACAACTAGTAATTACTCTTAGTTAAATTTCAAAAAAATATATTATAAGTGTTTAAATAATTTTGTTGTTCTTACCTTTAATTTTATTTAAAAAATCACACACTTTCACTAAACACTTATATTAACAATTGTGTTAACATTACATGAATAATCCACGTTTTTTTAAAATTGATTATATTATGAATATTTAACGTAAAAACAGCGAATAAGAAGCGCGAATCGCGACTGGTCGACTTGGCATTTTAAGTTTGAATGAGTTCGCTGTCAGTCTCATATCCGCCGTCTGCTCCCCGCTACTATTTCCGCTCAATTGTGCCCTATTCAAAGGAACAAATAATATGAAATCTCTAAATTCACATATAGATTGGTTTTTTGTAATATTATTATAAATTACAGGATGTTTTAGTATAGCGTAAATTTATATTAATATTTTACTATTATGAAATATTTGCGACCTTGTTGAATTTTATTAACACATTTGGTAAAAATATTAATGCTAGTTCATTATTTAAATATAATACATTAAAAAATAAACACATATTTGATGATTGTAAGTTAAGTAATTATGTTCTAAATTAGTTAATATTTTAACAAATTAATTTGGAGTTTGTGGTTGTTCATTTAAAATAATAATATAAAACTTTTAACCACAAAGTATTTGAAAAAGTTAAATACGTATTTTAACAATTAAGTTGTCATCATCAGTAGCAAAAATAAGAGGCTGTGTAACGTAATTACTCTGGCCTCTGGCTAAGGTAAAACCTTAGAAGATATTCTCTTCACTAGATTATCACCGGTAATAATTTAGGTGTCGAAATACGTATTTCGCTTTTTCTAATACTTTGTGGTTAAAAGTGTTGTATAATTATTTTTAGTTCGTTATTTTATTTATTGAAATATCTACGATTTATGGTAAATATATTAAAGTAAATGGGCTTGAAATAAATAAACTAACAGTGTATTATATAGGTATATCAGAATTTTATTTTCAGCTCAATAATATAGAAGTTTAAATCCACTCTATGTACATTGCTTCCGAATATTTGTAGAAATATTCCAGGCAAAAAGGCAGAAATAATTATTAATAACAAATTCTACATTTTTACACAGATTATTTCCAAATTTTAATTTATAATTCATTAAAATGGAAATATACATTGTGTAAATGTAGATAATAGGCAATATAATATTTTAATGTACATTATTTTTTATTTATTTTTTAAATATTTTTTCGTTTTTATTTCTATTTAATTATCATAGTATCCCTGACTGGTAAATACATATTGGGGGGCTCAAAATGTTTCAAAATTAGTCTAGTTTATAAACAATATTTTATTATATATGTAAGTCCGCTGTAGCTAAAATATGAAATAGCTATAGCTATATATATATATATATATATATTAAGACCAAAGTCTCACACGGTGAACGATATTGATCGACATATCAAACATATATGCTCACATTACGTCCTTCCTGTGAGACTGCGGCCTTATTTTCTGGTTCAAATATTCCTCGATTTATTTTAAGTTATAAAACATATAATTTAACTTTTATCCAAGTATAAATTTTACGTACGACATGTTAAACATTTGAATCTATTTTAGTAAACAAAAATAAAACTGCTGTTACAAATATGTGATTTGTGTACTAAATATTAAATTCATAATCGGCTCAACATTATTTTAGAATTAATAATACGAAATTGGCAGTGTTTGACATCTATAAAAGAATAGTGTTAAACTATTTATCATTTTTTTTAATAAACAAGATAACGATTAATTATTATCTAAATTTTATTTATTTATGTAAATCTACCGAATTGCTAAAAATCAACAATTATACTTATGTCTATCTAGGTAACAGATTTCCCTGATACATCAGAAAATATCTTTGTCAACGATGACTAATAATGATAAGTTAACGAATCATAACTCCAATTCTTTAAATCACTCAACTGTATTTGTGAACATTTCATTTTTATAGTTTAGTTTACACAAAAATTGATGTTATGATTTGCTTCCTTGGTTTTTTTGTACAATATTTGCACATAATATTCCATAAAACGAAATAGTACACGTTTAACTATAACTAAAATATTATAAAAGAACACATCAAGTCATTAAAACTAAAAACAACTAACAATTGTATTTAAATGTGGAACATTAACCTAATATTTCTCAAGGCATACGCCATTTTGTGTTTAACGAAACGAAAATGAAGTCTTGTATGTTAAATTGTTAATCTATATTTGGTTTCGCGTAAGCTTTAAAGTAATATTTAGTGTAAAATTGTGTTTGGATAATTGGTGAAGCTGTTGTAATAACAATGTTTTACTGCACCCACGAAGCTGGCACCCACAGGGGCTCTGATTCAAGCTTGTTTGACGCTGTTAATAGCTGTGCGAAAGCGCTTGCCAAATCGGCATTAACTATTTCTTCATCGAACCAATGACCATAAAGAAACTCTATCCGTGTAGACGATCGCATGATTTCTATAAATTCCTCGTCCTGGGCCATAGAAATTCAATCAAATACAATTTATTTTAGTTTATTTGGCAAACTTAAATTATTACTTATTTATACTTCCATAACTTTTAATATTTGAATTAAATCACTATGTAAATAAATTTAATTTTGCTTCTTAATCGAATAACGTTAATTACTTATCAATAATAAAATTCGTAATAAAACTTATAAAAGCCATTTTCAATTACTTGAATTACTTTTGAAATCATCATGAATCCGTTTCAATTAACAATAGTATTTGAGTTATTTTTGCAATTACATTTAATTGAAACGTTTTGAAATTTACCGTAAATCCTCTAGAATTGTTCACATCGAACGTAGACCGAGCATGTACAGCATTTCTCGTTTCTTTCAAGACTTCTATGGCTGGTGGTTTAATATAAATAATAAATGGTCTCAATTGTGGTGTCCGTAACATTTTCAAAGCTTGGTAATGTGGGCTTAACAAACACACGTAGCCCGCGGTAACAAGTGCTTTTACACTTTCTGAAGAAGTACCATAAAGATTGCCTTTATACTCGCCGTATTCTATAAATTTACCAGCCTCGATATCTTCTTCCATCTTTTCTCGTGTCACAAAATAATATTCTTTCCCGTTTACTTCACCAGCTCGTAACGTACGAGTTGTATCTGTATAAAGAATTATGTGATTAATCAAATGAAATAACTGGAGTTTGAATGTTTGTTTCGCTTACATGGAGTTGGTGTTTTGTATTTATCAGAATCCGTTGCGATCAGTCGTCTTTTTAATTCATTTCGACCAATTCCAGGCGCACCGATTAATACAATGGGTCGAAAAAGACCTGGTCGGGGATACAATTTGGCAACTTCTTCATACGTGGCGATTTCTTCGCGGTCAAAATCGTCGTTTTCTGTCATGTCATACATGATCTTTTTAATTCTAGGTTTAGATGTACATCGAGGTGATTTAGGGGATTGATTACACGCAAGCACAGGCAAAGCTGATGTACATAAACCTATTCAGAAGGATATTATATACATTGGTTAGTCTGCAACACGTCCTTTTAACCAATTAGCATTAGCAAACAGATTTTCTCATGCACAAAAATTATTATTAATACGAAATTTACTAAACATAAATAATTTTAGTGACACAGTAAAATATTTTTTAGGAAATCCACTCAACACTAATTGGAGAACGTTTAACACAGCACTTACCTTTTTCGGCTTCATTCTGAGTTTGGGATCGTTCGTGGATAATTCTCCGTTCTTGAAGCGCTCGGCTTGGAATCAAACCCGCTCTCATATTTCTATCACCTTCTTTGCGTGCTTGCCACCTTTACAAAAGGTATGTACACAACAAAGTAATCATAACTACAATAAATGTTACAAATTTACCAATAAGCATCATCTTGTGCGACAATATGCAAAACATCTCCTTTGACAAAATCCAATCCAGCTTCTTTACAAGGTATATATGGGTCATTCGTTGCATAGTAATCAAAATGAGCTCGTACTCGAACTTTACTTTCTCTAGCACCTGATTTACTATCAGCTGGTACTAGTTTAAAAGTGATAGTACCCTCAGAATTTTGCTAGAAATAAATCCTAATTTAGTACAGTACTGCAGTTCTATTCGTAAACGATTAAATACCAAAATGTTTAAGACATCTCCAGGTGTTTTTCCTTCAACATTTATATTGTTCACTTCGACAACTTCATCCCCAACATGAATTAGACCAGATCTATCCGCAGCTCCTCCATGCATAACGCGAGCAATTACTATTTTACCAGTTTCTTCACATGTTTTTATGGTAGCGCCCTGTATAAAATATATTTTGATTTAAATTAAGAATAACCAAATTTAGACGGATGATATATGAAATTATATTTTCTGCTTTTCTCTTCCAATTGAAATAATGTTTATGTTGTCTATTGAGCGTTTTAAACATTATAAATTGCGGTAAATTATAAATTTTTATGCTGTTCCAAAATATCTTTTCTTATTTAAATATTTTAGTCAACCAAATATTAATTTAGTTCAAGCTTTAGACGTTTGTTAAAATATGTGCACGAAACGAGTGTTGATAATGATAAAAAATGCGTTTATATATTAAGAGAAAAGTGTGCATATATAAGAAGCAGTTTGATGATAGGATGTGCGTATGATCAACATAATGTTTCACTCACCACAATTGGCTCAGCACTCTGAGCCCCAGTCTTTGCAAGCAAAGAAAGAGAAGGTATTTTACACACCTCACTTCACTTAAATATCCGCCACAATCCAACTTTAAAACACTAAAAATACTCACCAAGGGCTCGTTACTTTTCACCAACTGGACTATTTTAATTGTTTCTTCATCTTCGTCGACTTCAACCGGAATATCCGGTAAATGCGGGTAGTAATCTTTTTGCGCTACAGCATCGTGTGCACATAATATACCCTACAAATCAATACAATATATATTTTAAGTTACGATGCACAAATCTATCTTATATGGAACAAAATTGATTTATACGGAAATTAAAAGTTCTTTGAATTAAAAATTATATGAATTACAAACCTGAACATGTTGTTTTTGCAATAAATAAAACAATTCTTTGCAATCTTCGGAGACGTGCGCCCGCTGAGTTAAAACATCCAATACATCAATCATAACATTCATAGATGTTGATAGAATTGGAAAGAATTTATCGCTGGCTCCATTGCTTAGAATTTTATTATGAACTTTAACAAGCGCATGTAACTCTTTCGACTGTAACAATTCACTTAAGAATCCCAATTCTTCTTCAGACGACGGCAAATCATTTGCATCTTGCAAAGAGGATAGCAGTCTTGACAAAGCTGAAGCCATTATTTACAAACGAACTGTTTATTAAAGATAATTGATGTCTATAACAGAGAGAGAAGACATGCTAGAAGATACCTACCTGTGAGAGAAAGATAGGCTAAACATTTTTATTGAGTTAATCAGCATCAAGAATAAAGGAACAAATATATAGCGAATGCCCAAGTCTGTTATTTATACTAATATGACCATAAAAAAATCGAATACTAGTTATATATTTAATAAAAATGCGCAAATTATTATTGACTGAAACGGACAATGTTTAGATAATTTTTGTAGCACGTGCGGAAAAAAATGATTTAAACATTGATCGTTTTAGTCAATAACACCTAAATATAATTCAACAATTAACGGTCGTAAATACCGTTATATCCTTATGTAGCAGACCTTACACTAACTACCCTCATACGTTCATCCGAAATTGTAACTAACGATTCCAGTAAGAAACATTTTAAATAATAGACTTGTTTTGCTTATAAATAATAATGCAGAAAAATGTATACACAAAATTAATAATAAAGAAAAATTTATTCAACATAAATGATACATGTTATATACAACAGCAATAAGTAAGAATCAAATAAGAACATCTAGTCTATTATTTAATATATAATATAATATATGTACTTGCGTGCAAAGACGATAATTATCCATTAGGTGTAAACTTTATTTTGTGATATAGAAAAGATGACACATTTAAATAATAGACTTGTGCCCCTAAATAATAGTTTAAAAAACAATGCAGAAAATAAAACACACAAAATGTTTATTAACGTACATAAAAGTTTATTCAACATAAATGATACACTCAAATAATACACAACATAAAATAAATCAAAATACAAAACTAATAATGCTCATGCGAAAGGTGTTATTCATCACGAAAAAAATTCTTCTCACCTGGATCCCAATTTGAAGACGTTCCGTTATCCATCACCTCAGCTGACATACTAAACAAAACAGAAATTATATATTCTAATATGTACTGTTTTCGTTGTTACAGCGAAGTCAAATGAATTAGGTTAGAAGTATATAGAGCACGTCGATTACGCAGCCATATAAATACACTGCGCTTTTTACAAATGATTTTATAACAAATGTGATATCATATTAGAAAAATTATATTACTGAAATATGATATTTGTTTCTACAATCTTGCAAAAATTTGTAACATGATCCTGTCGTATCTCTTTGATATAAAACTGCATGCGCTATAAGTTTATTGCTAAAAATTTAATATGTTTACAGAATGCAATAATTACCTTAAAATAATCTAAAACATATTTTGACAGCTGCGAAGCCATGCACTTTATTTCGTTTTCTCTGTCAACCATTTACAAAATGGCTACAGACCACTACAGAACAGTAGTGGCGCATCGGGCGTCGCTGCGTTAGATTTAGAATTAAAATTTTAAAATTAATTTTTCATACTCTTATATGTATTTGTTATTAAATTTTTAAATTGCAAAAGTGCACAATTATAGACAGCGTTTTTGTAAAATACAGTAACATTTTTATTAAAATTTGAGGTTATATATAACCTAGAAATTGTAATTAGTTTTCGTAGAATTGTATACAAAACTTTTTAAAGTAATTTTTAAGACAAAATGACGAAAATAATATAAATACCTATAAAATTTAACACAAAATGTCTTGAAATGATATGAAAAATTAATTTAAAAAATTGGTTTATTTTTATTGATTTGCCGCAACTAGGGGCGTTATAGTAGAGAAACTTGATTTCACACTTAGGCGTATGTATGTAGGTATTTGACCAATTGGAATAATATGGTCATCGTAAAATAAAACAACATTAATAATAATTTATAGTTTATATTTATTCTTGTTTACCATACAGACATAAAATAATATACACTAATGAATAAACAATTTAAAATGAATATCTGTCAATAATAAATTATGTCGATATAAAAAAACAAGATCGTAACAGACTGCACATATATAGTTTTAATGTATCGTAGGTAATATTGTATGTAGGTATGTAGTATGCATGTATGTATGTAAATGTTTATTAACATTGGGAGCCATACTTGCATTTTTAAAATGATGCTGCCGTATCTACAGTAGCACAGCTTCTTAAAAGATTATTGCGCACTTACTACAGAGGCTATTTTACTATTATGTTTATAATTTGTCTAACATCGATTCTATATCAATAATTAATTATACCTTTATGATACACGTCATTGTCATTTTATAAATAAATATTAAATATATATATTTATAATAATTTATTAAAACCTGGATTGCGATTTCATTAGAAAAATTAAAGAATTGCATTTGCATTGCACAATTTATAAATGCGTTGTTTCTTCAGTTAGAAATCATAAGTAAGAAAGGGTAAATGCTTTTTTTAATAACTTGCCAATTTCACTTTTTTTGCTATTTTTTCGTAAATTTCTTTTTTTGCATCTTAATTCTAAAGTTTATATAAATTTAAATTTTTATACAGAGATATGAAAAAGAACTTGCCACTCAGGGTATTACCAAGATCAATCAAACTATAACGATTAAAAATCCACAATTTTGTATATAAATTTTGCAAATGCCAAAATGATGACATTATAAAGTGGTCAATAGTTTGGAAGGCACTTTCTACTCGACATCTTTTGAACACATCGAAGCCTAGTCGTCGCGTTATCTTTTTTTTTTTTTATAAATCCAAAAATAAACAATTTTTTTGAAACAAAAACTCTACAAGTAATTTATTTAGCGCGAGAAGCAAAATAATAAATTCTGAAGGCCACTTTTGAAAAACTTTTTTTTACTCTCATTCGCTTATTACTTTTTTTTTACTTTAATAAATATAATACAAGTGTATATATTATAATATATATATTAATATCACCTCAACAAAATTTTATTTATTCTAACTGAACCTCCAAACAAACTTTTTTTTTATTTTGGAATACCCCGATATGGCAGGAAGGCATTTTTATAATTTTATTTTTAAATTTTTTCAATCATTTGTGTCTACATTTACAAGTTCATTTTTTTATAATATAAATTTTGTACATTATTTCATATCCTATAATCTATCTAAACAAATCACAAAAATAAATTTTATGTTGGCTCAGTGTTTATTTTGTTTTTATGTTCATCGACTACTTGTCCTAATTACTACAATATAATAATCCTAGATACTACAAAATGAATGATTCTTGCTTAGTTATTTTTTGACATTTTTATCCTTTTCTATTCAGTGTAGTTTATTTTGTAGATTATGTGAATTGTGAAGATGATGTGTGGGTGTATATGTGTGTGTGAAAGAGAGACAGAATGACGGCACAACTGTGGCGCCGCGTAACGGATTCATTTTGTACATAACACGGACACCTAGTCACTATTATTTGTAAGTTATAATCATCAATTGCATTTCACTACATTGATTTCTTCATAACACAGAATATGTAATGGTTTTTTTTATGATACATTTGGCATTACTACAGTTTTTTTTTATGTTTAATGATCATAAACGTAAATGGTTGGTTTTTTCTTGTATCAGTTAATTATTATAGAGACACGAAATTCAACTTTAAGCTGAATAATATGCATAAATAACAAAGCGAGACTTACAATATCCGTTATGCGTATTTAAATATCTATACACATTTTATGTTTTTAAATTACAAGTATAATTAATTAATAATAAATTCACTCGTCGTCGTTATTATTTTAAGAAAGAAAATAAATTAAGAATAAAACAAATAACGTAACGAGACCAGAATAAAACGTTAAAATACTGACGCGCATTACGAAAGTCTAGACGTTTTTACTAGCAGATGAAGAAATAAAATTAATAATTGTACGGCGAAATATTGCACTGTTTTTAACAGACGCTAAGGATTTGTGCGATTTTATCCAAAATTTACACTAGAAAATTCGTAACAATTCATTATCAAAACGGAAAAACATATCTTAAAGTTCAGCCGTAGTTGCCATATTAAATATTACAACAATCAAAGATCTTCTCATTTTACAATAAATTTAATTTATTGTAAAGATATTTTACAATGATTTTCTGTTTTATACACTATTTGATATTGCATTATCGCTGTCTTGAATAGTTTAACAACTACGTTAGATATGAATCAATCTCTTTTTTGTTGTATTAAAATCGATAATACTACTAAAAAGCACTCCTAATAAGCTTTATTATTGATTAGATATCTGTTTGAATTTATTATTGTTTTATCGTACACTTAAAACTGTTTATTTTCTTATCGATAACGGTTAAATAGTTGAATAATTTAAATACAACAAAAATAGTATTGAATTTTAATGAAAATTATTATTTATCAAATTCTAGTGTAAATTTTAGATGACTCAAAAGAACACACAATTCTGTCAGGTTATATTTAGATGATGTAATCTCACAAAAGATACGTTTTGTGCTTGTTACTTGCTTAGATTTCAAGCTATGTAGCTTGAATTTGTTATAAACAAGAGGGAAAGAGAATATTCTATTTAGAATATGGCATTATTGCATCGCTCGTTGCGGCATGTATTGTTTATTGTTTCGCGCTTTTGTGACGATTGTCGCTCGAGTTGTTGGCCATTTTGTTTGCACCTGACGAACAGTGTATTGTATTGTTGCTGTGTTTCAATTAGGGAATGTGGTCGCAACATGCTGCTAGCCACTTACGATCTAATTATAATTAAACTTACAAATAAATACGCTAATTATATCAACATCATCGTCATCATCCGAATGTAAATTTTGAATTTTGAACGATTTATAATTTATCTTAAATAATTTTTTTAGTATACATGTACACAACAGTCTTCCATAAGTTTTTTTTTTTCGTTTATAAAACTGGCCGAACTTTGGCTTCTAATTTCAATAAATATAAAAAGTGTCCAAAACCTCCTCTAACCGCTAAAATTTTGAAAATTTACAAACACTATATTTAAAACTTGTATAATAAAACGACATAAAATATTGAAGTACGTTGGGAAAATATAATATCGATCTTTTTTTATTTTACAATAGTTAGACTTAGGAATACGATATTGAAATTTAATATTATATTCGACCAAGGTACAATTTAGTCTATATCTAGTGGCTAACTATAATGTTAATATATTTCGGTAATTATACTTATTATAATAATATATAGATACATTTTTTTCTTTTCAATAAGTGTTTTTCGCTACGAGTTATAATAAATTATCACAATGCACGTTTTGACGTGTCCAAGTCACTGGCCACTAGTCCCCCCTACATTCCGCCATTGGCTCTAATTTAATAGACATGCCAGAATCCTTAGTCGGGTCCTTCAGACCCATCCTACTCGGTGAGATCAACTGCATTGGTTTGACAATCTCATCGATATCTTCTTGAAATAAATTCTCGGGCCTGGGACTACTATAGCTTCGCGCAGGTTTATACGTCATCCCAGATACTCCAATCCCAACTTCAACGTTGGGATGGAGTCCTAAATTAAGAGCTTGATCAAGTCCACTAGACATTGCCAGCCCTAAAGGGGAGGAGAGTGGACTGTCTAGTCCGGAGCCCCCGGGACTTGTCATTCGAAGATCTTCAGCAGGACTTGGAATCATGCCTCGTAGTCCGTGTACCATCGCGCCATTGCTCGAGGGCATATGACTGGCGAATGATAGCGAGTTTACTAGCGAAGCTACAGGATTGGTGTCATGTGAAGAAGATTGGTGTTGCGCTGCTGCGACCATACTACACATTTGTTGACGAAGACCTTGAGCGACAGCAGCGACTGCGGCTGCAGCCGCTGCTCCAGGCGATACTGTGGGTTCCGGACCGTTACTGCCCGGCGTTGTACTAACGTAACCCTCCTGCAAAATCATTATTACATCGAATTAAATTAAATATATGTATATAAAGCATCAATGATACATATTATTGCCTTTCAACTTACATGCATTCGCGGATATGCTATATGTTGTTGTTCTTCTTTAATATGATGAGTATCTCTAAATACTACGGCCCGTATGACCCCACGAATATGTTCATCAGGCCAAACTCCCAATAAAATTCTCTGGGGACGACCTCTACCTTTGGGTCTTAGATCCGCTCCGCCATCAGCGCTTGGACCGAGCATGTTATGTACTCTGTTTGCGTAGAGGACGAAGGTAGGATAAGGGATGTCGTATTTACGGGCTGCCTGGCTTAATGAGAGACCCTCCTTGAGCACTGAGAAGATGGCTTCGGCCATGGTCTCAGGCCGCCAGGATTTAAGGGGGCCCCGTTCTCGAAACCTCAGGTTATGCACCAGACTCTGGTTCGTGTTCCAGCACTTCTGCCACATGGACTGCAACTGATACTGGTAGCTGTCTGCTGGAAAAGAGAAACGAGGAAGAATTAGTTAAAAACTCTTTGGATGGCATAAATGAAATTGTCAAATTGTTTTCAGTATCTCCATTAGAAAAAAACAACAACACATATTTCAAATTAATTATTTTATAATATTAAATGAATTTTCTACCGTTCTACTTTAAAAATAAAGCACGGTTTAAATATGATGGAGCGCAACATTTTTGATTTAAAACAACTTAAACTTTAAATTAATAATAATCCCATTAAACTATAACTGATTTTTAATCATTTTAGAAAGTTTCTGAGCACATATATAATTTAATAAATTTAATTTTAAATTGTGAATATGCTAAATAAAATGTAAGATTTCACATCAAAAATATAATTGGCATGAGTCATTATTTACTTGAATTTTACCTACCGCATGTTTTTATTACGGTATAAACCAATTCATAATCGTCTATATTTAGTACGTTAAAATATGGAAAATATCCAGTTAATGTTGGTCAATGTAATAAAAAATATAAATATTAATAACGAATGTTTCATTATGAAAATTATATGTTTGCCCAACTCGTACAACACACACATACATGATGCGGATGGCATATCAGAAATCATAATACACTGAATTATGTATGCTTAAAATAGGGAATGCCGGGTTATCTAAATCACGAAAATAAATATTGAATAAATTCAACCCCCGAAAATATCGTGAATAAATACAAAAATATATAAATTAGACGAATATTCAAATAAAATTATCATTACTATGTTTACATAAATTGTTTTACGAATTTAACTGTTTTATTATCGAGTTATCAAACAAATAAAACAATGAGGGAATGGAATAAGAATAACGACTACTAATCTTTGCCAGATATTTATAGTGCGTGTCGGGTTTTAAGTGACACAAACATATCTTAGTAAATAATAAAAACAATTTGACAATATTTAAATGCTAATCAAAAATATAAATTAATAAATATGTATATATTTACCACCGGAACTTAGATCTGAAACAGAAGTAAATTTTATTTTAAACACAACCGAAATGATAATGAAATTCTTTATTTTCAATCAACAAAATTCAGACAATTATTGAATTATATAAAAGCACACACGCGTAAAACGTACATATCATATATATATATATATATATTATATATTTACATCATATTACAACAAAACTACCAATGGAAATTACAAAATATTTAATTAATATGATCAACAATGAGTAGATTAATAAAATTTATAAAAACATTTTCGATTACTAATTCTTTTATTGCTTTTAATATCGTGTAATAAGAATAAATTATTATTTGTTTAAAAATAAATAATACAAGATTGTTGTTGCTATAAATAAAAATATTAAAACACATTTCGTAATAGAATGACGTTTGCTTTTATTATTTATTTAATAATGAAATTTTAAAAATTTAATATAACTATGAGTTTTAGTAAAATCATGGGCTAAATAATTTTAAAAACAAGAAAAATTGAGATAAATGCCTATAAGTGTTGCAATTTATTTTAGAATAAATATACGTTAGTGAAAAATGTGCTTGAGGTAAATCGACGAAATTTGGGTAAATCAGAGTCTGTATTTTACGTATTTGTGTGTAAATGATCAGCTGTGTGCTCTAGTGACAATTCATACATAAAGCTTCAATGTTGCTCAATGACGCGTAGCGTTTAAATTCCACAATCAAACAATTGTTTACTGTTGAACGCTCTAAATAGGAATACACACATTTATAAAATAGTAGGTATTATATAAATAAAATGATGTTTCAAAACTTTTATATTTATAATATCGCCCAACCAAGCTTTTATGTTATATTTATGGTGTTCTATAACAAATGAAATACTCATATACATATACTAGTATGTTCGGCATAGAAACAATTTATAAATATATTTGAATAATATTCTACCATATTTATAAACTGCTAATTTTAACAATTTATCCAATTTTACAATATAGTTTTAGAAACAATTGTTTAAATGTTTATTACATTACAAAAATAGGATATTATGAAAAATATCTGAAATCTATTTCCCAATCTGATTATTTTTGTAATTTATCCAGAGTGTATCTAATTGTGTAATCACTAATCATTTATCTCAAATTATAAGTTAAGAGGCAGTTTTATTAGAAGACCGAGCACGAAATACTAATAATATTTTCAGCAACATATATCTTATATTATTTATTAATATGAAAACGGTAAAAGTAAAAAGTGCTAAATTTTAAAGTTTCATAATTCAAATACAAATAAAAAGACATCGTGTAACATTCATTATAATTTGTTAATATAATCATTTCATAACATTGAATATAGAAAAATATCAAATGGATTATAAACGTCGTTAGTGGGGTAATATCAAAAGGCACTTGCCCCCCTATAAAAAAATATTATTATATAAACTTAAATTACTTGAAAGTGTAAATTTTTACAAACATTAAATGGGCACTTAAAATTAATTTTTATTATTGCTTAACACTAATAATTACATAATTTGCCTGTAATGTGAAAACTTAACGTATTTTTTATGGTTAAATTGTCAAACTAAATTAAATAGATTAACTAGCATATTCAAACAGTCATGCGGTGATTAAATATTAGCAAAAAAAACACCGCAAAATATAAACAAAATAACTAACAATACGTAAGATTACAGGTAATGGAATGCTAAAAAGGAAAGCACAATTTTGTTGCGCTGAAAAAATACGGTACCTATACGGTTCTGGAATTAAGGGCACTTTTGAGATGACGTATAAAATTGATCAAATTATTGTAGAAACAAATAATGGTTAATATTATGAAAACTTCTACTAAAATGTTTCAATTTATCAAACAAAAATAAACGCATTTGTGATATGTGTGCGAAATTTTAAATTTAATGTAATATAAATAATAATATCAAATCAATTTATATTTATTGTTGATACTGTGATTCAGTATTAAACGTATTGTTGCACCAGCAAATTAATTGGAAGTATTATTGGTCAAATATTTAATACTTAATTAATAACTGAATTATTTAAAACATCAAAACAATTACTATTCATGATTAAATCGTAATGATTTTTCATATTACGAAATTGTCGCTATTTTGTCAGATGCATCACAGGTTGATTTCGATCAAATGCAAATATTTAAATTCATATTAATAAATTTATTTCAACACATTTAAACGTATCACTTTATTGGATTTTTTTTTAATATTTAATTTTTTTCAATAGGTAATCAAATTTTAAAAATATCGACAGAAATCAGTGGGTACGCCACACACAATATATTTTGACTAATCGAAAATATATTATTATCAAAATATGAATTCATTTGAAGCAATTATAAGTTTGCAAATATAAAAAATGGACAATTATGTATATTTTGTAGTTCAAATCAAATTTGATCAATTCCAATAATTCAAAATTGTAAAACCCATCAACACTTATGTAGTATTATTTAAATTACAACTATTGTTATCAAAATACAAAGAAACAATACTGTGTTTTTTGCAAAAAGCCCACCACCACCTGAAGCCTGAAAGGCCTGTAAACATAAATTCAGGATCTCGTGTTCGGCGGAGCTTTTCAACAAAATTAAGCACAGCTTTTAAAGACTTTTTAGTTCTACGATTGTACGGTGTCATGGACACGTCACAACAAAACTCCAGAACCGCATTTTCCTCGCTAGGCAATAAACCAGCCTCTTCCAGCACGGCCATACGTTTAGATTTACCCAATATATTGTCATACAATGTCCCTTTTGGGATGCCGTATTTCGCAGATGCTTGCGTAAATCGCATTTTTTGTTTAACAACTGCATCAATTGCTTCTTTTAGTTGTGATTGTGTCCATGTGGGGGCCTTGAGTTTCAACATACTTGGATAATCTAAGCGAAAACATAAAATAAAAAGAAAACATTGAAGCTATGATAAAAAATTATATAAACTGCAAAAAAAATAATTAGGAAGTCAAATAAGGATATTAAGTCGGTAAAGAAGCGAGCGATAAAAAAACAACACACACAACAACCAAAATAAATGATGAAATTGGCACTATTACATATTTAATCCTGACATAGAAATTACTAGCATTTAGATTTCTTTATACGCGATAATAAGTATAGATTTGTAGCAGGTGAATTTCATCATTCAAAACACAAAAACTAACAACACAACCATCAAACAAGGATTAAATAAATAAATAAAAACATCAAACGCGTTAATAAATGTCGCGGCAATATTTAAAATTATCTTGGTACCCCGCATGTCATTGCTCTACTACTGACGACACCTAACGCCTTTGTGTGGCGCCACAGTGTCATGACGGGTATACGAAACCGTTCTGCGGCGGGTTTGATGGGCATACCCTTACGTACTAGGTCAACAGCACGAAGAAGATCTTCACGTGACCACCGTGAATTTGAATTGATCTTGGGTTGTTTTATACAGTCCTCTGAAAGAAGTTTTGCATGAAATGGATAGTAGTCCCTTGAACCGTCACTAGGTGGTGTGATAGTCGCTGTTTGAACTTATCGGTAGCGCGAATTTTAATCGTACATCTCAATTTTATTGTAGGAAATTACAACTATTAAATAAATGATTTTTTTTTTTGTAACAAATTAAATTAAGAGAATTATTGTTACATTGAACAATTGATTTAATAAATAGTGTTATTTTAACAAGTTGCTAATGAGATGTAAGGTTAAGCGGACGTGTCGAATTAAAATATAATTTATTTTAGAAAAATGTGACTGTTACTCGATGATTTGATGCGGAACTACAATAAGTCAAATTATAAAAATAATGATTACATTATTTAACAATAATAGAAACATAAATTAATGTTATTTATCTAAACATCATACTAATAAATAATGACTTATTATTCCCTTGCATTATATTAAAAAAAAAACAAATTTAGTCATTTGTTCAACAAATTGTAAATAATTCGGTTTAGACACATTTTAAAAAGAGTAATAAATGTTGTATAGTTAAATAACTATAGTTGATTTTTATTTAGAGTAATTACTTCCTAGTTACTTATAGTTAGATAGTAACCCCATTTATATTCATACATTCTCACAATTTCGCTAAGGAAGTTCGAAACAATTCCACGTTTGGAAACGAAAGAAACAAGTATTTTATATAGTGATAGAGAAAGGAAAAAGATGTTAAGGAAGGTATAAAAACAACAAAGATTCCAGCGGTTGTCGAGAGATGTCCGTAGACGTCCTTCCTATAAAAAGATTCATCTGGCGGACGTTGCCGCAAACACTTACCGGCTATCGAAGACGTTGAGGCGCCGAGCCAAGCATGAGAAGACTCTAATAACTTGGCCTGTAACAAAAAGAGAAAAACCAAGCGTTAGTTTGTGTGTATCTTTGAAGTTTTGATTTATTTAGCACTACTAGTAGTACCATGTTTTAGGAGTGAAATTGGCTGCAGTTGTGCTTAAAAATAGATATTTAATATAAGTTCATGTTATGGATTTTTATAATTATTATTAGTCACTAGAATCGCTTTTATGTTTGATATATTTATCTTGACATATGATCTAATTTGAATAGAATTGTTGACAGTTTTAAAATACGTATCTGATTTTTATTTACCTACTGGTATAAATAATACTAATATATATATAAAACTGTTGAAGGATAAATTATAAAACTCTAAACTTATTATGACTGGCAAGAAAAACCTTTGCGGTTTCTGCTTCAAAATTAATTAAACTGAAAGATATTTCGCACAACTTACGTTTGTTTAACAAGAAAATAAAATAGACTCAAATAATTTAACATATACCTACTACGTATAAGAAAGTTCAGTACAAGACACTGCAGATATTTTTTTTTTATTGGTAACCATATTACGAAATTGAATATATATATATATATATATATATATATATATATATATATATATATATATATATATATATATATATATATATATAAATATATATATATATATATATATATATATATATATATATATATATATATATATATATATATATACACACGTATTTTTATTAATCATACTAATAAATTACGTAAAGTAAAACTAATTTGTCAATCTATAGTTAATAATAGCGAATTTTCTCCGACAATTAGGTACACTACAATAACAATGCAATGATTTTCATATCAAATATAATTTGTATAATACAAATCATAGGTGAATTGTTATGAAAAAAAATGGACAAAGTGAATAAAAAAATGAACATAATAATTTATTTTTCACTATTGTCCGTTTCGTTACAGATGGCCGGTAATGAGCTGTTTAAATAATTGATCACAATCAAATTAATGTTTAAAACAACATACGATGTTATTTTATTATTTCTCCATGGGAGCACGCGATTTAATATATATTTAATGTATGTATGTATGTATGAATGTTTATTATGTTTGTACATATGTTTGAGATGTAACGACTGTCGCTATTGGCTACAAAGGATATCCGTTTTAAAAATAATAATCAATTAGTTTATACCGTGAAGTTATAGTTACTTTTGCAACATGTTACAATTTTAATTTTATGTTTTGACTCTATGTAGCTTCAGGCTTATAATATGTATCATTTGTATTTTTACTAACGGATTTCATACACCCATTAGTAGTGACGATACACAGATAATTCTATACGGAGTAAGGAATCGTTTCAATTTCTATTTTAAAATGATAATTTGTTCTAGTATTGTGCCAGTAGGTACTGTTTTCGTCTTCTTTTGTAAATTGTGTGACGGTGTGCGCCTGCGTAACTGTCATATAAAACAGTTGGAAAAAATGACATATCTGTTTCTTTCTGCGACAACTGACAGTCGGCCGCCATAAGCTGTCTTGTTAAAAATATACAAGGGTAATTACACGTTTGTCTAGTCGATGCAATTGTGCTTGCATTCAACGAAGGGGCGGGTGGTGGCGGCAACAGAGGGGTGCTATGCACTTTATATCATCTACCATTTCCCCACTCTCAGAGTCCCCTCTTTCTATTATATATATATATATATATATATATATATATATATATATATATATATATATCTATATATATATATATATATATATATATATATATATATATATATATATATATATATATATATATATATATATATATATATATATAGATATATATATATATATATATATATATATATATATATATATATATATATATATATATATATATATATATATATATATATGTACATTCATTTGATTGTATTGCTCAATAAGAGTGTTTTATATTTCGTCAAATTCATTCTCATTTGTGGCTATAGATCTTACAATTTTTTTATTATGTAAAGGCGGTTTTTATATTTAGGGAGTAATAGATTTAAATAAAAGATTATTTTAAAAATAATTCTGAATCATTTATTCCCAAGATGGGACACAAGGAAAGTTGTAAAGCAAGATGGTAAAAGGTAGAAGAGGCGAGGTTAGAAGTAGCAGGCAATATGTCGTGTGACAGCGTCATAGAATATTCACAAGGTGGGCCGGGTCCAGCTCTAAACAATTCTATCGAATTATCGGTCCCAAAGCGCGCACGACAAATGCATGTGTTTCCCCTATCTCGAGTTGAACAAGAACCACTTTCCGTTACTATCCACCACAAAAACATCATACTCAAAATACTCTCAAAGATTTAACATCATTTACAGAATTTTTCAAGCACACTTCCCTATAAGAAACTACATATTAGCAATCTGATAACAAATGATAAACATTCCTCTTTCTTATTGTTATTTTAAAGTTACTTTAAAAGCATCTTTAAATATGTCTATCACTACTTGTTTTAAAACGTAAATAAAAATTAGTATTCTTAATTGAAATTAGCACAAAAACATCTACTTAAAATAATTTTAAAGATTTAATTAACATCATTTACACGCTTCTATAAAACCACATTAGGAACTATTTCCGATCTGATAACAACTGATGGATATTCTCATTATTATTTTTAAGTAACTTTAAAAGCGTCTTTAAATATCTCTAGCAATACGGTTGTAATTGTTTTAAGACGTAAATAAAAATTAGTATTTGTTTTTTTTTTGACAGTAAAAAAAAAAGAATTAGATTTTCTTAACAGTTGAAAATGTATTTTATAGAAATTCAGGTGAACATTTAGTAGAAATTTTTTGGCATGCATAGTAGAGCGCGTTGTTTACAGTGAAGTTTTCAAATGTCACGAATGAGAAGTGAATTTTAAATAATTCAGATGGTTTAAAAATGTATAGAGTTAGTTTTGGTATACTTATAAGATAATAGGATTCATCAATTATATATTGGAAGAAAATTGTAATTGTTTCCGTTGTTGATTGATAGAATAACAAAAAGTTTAAATAATCTAACAAAATGGTTATTTTGTGATAGGCAACAGTTGAAATATGAAAATATATTTACACCCCCCCCTCCCCCCCCGCAACTCAAGTATGAATCAGTTTAATACAAAGACCATTAAAATATAAATTACATTCTATAAATATTATTTGCGAATATAAATTCCTAACGCACTTGGATCAAATGTAATAAGGTGACTCATACATATACAATTAGCAATTAAATTTATGGGTTCTCCAAAAATATGGCAGATATTTTAGTTGTAGGCGCGCCGCGGCCTCTACAATTATAATAAAGGTTTCTATGATGTTTGCTAGTGTAAGTCTTATTCAATATTTCACAAACCGTCGCGTCGCGTCGCATCGCCTCGCTCTTACCTGGAATCGTGCATATTTCATTTCCAGTTAGTTGGCTATGCACACATACCATTCATGTATGTATATGTCAGTGTGACAGCCTTGTTGATACGTTGCACCGTTTATTATATAGGTTGGGTTTGACTCAGTTGTCTTCTTCTTGAATGTCATTGCATTTTATAAAACCTATACATGCAATATCAACTATTTATCGTATTGGTTTTAGGAATAAAATGCGCATATGTGCCCTTAATTTTATTTAAACAGATATTATAGTTCTCAGTAGATTAAAACTAAAGTTGCCTTACAAAAAAAAATAACAATGATAATTCTCAAATAAGATAATAATTCATTTGGCAATTTTAATTTATTAGTACCTAAAGTAAAAATTATAATTAATAATATTCAAAAGATAAATCGATTTTTTTTAATATCCTTAAGTATAAGAATGAACATTAATTATTAAAGTCGCTTAAATAATTTTTAATTCGTAATAATATTACAGGTATTTTAACGTAAAGCATATTTAGGTTTTTCTATGTAGGTATATTTGAAAATAAAACAAATGTTAGCACGTGTAGGTATATTCTTTTGGTATTATTTTGTGTAAAAATGTTATATATGGTAAAGTGGAAAATATTTTTAATCGTTTTGTAGTGTATAAGCTCTGGTTTGTGACAAATGTTCACAATTATGAATATTTTTAGTTGACGATAAATTATAAAACGTGCGACCAGAGCGCCGAACATCCGGACACTGGACGGCCGTTTCCGAAACTAAATTAAAATGCGGTCACCGCCCGTTCATCTGTTGCGATATACACACCGAGCGAGAACACTGATGAATCACTGCTGCACTTTTGTGTGTGTATTCAAAGCGCTTACAATAATTCGTTTATACCATTATAAAACAAGCCCTTTTCTTAACGCACAACCCTGGATTAGAGTCGAACACAATTTCATAGATTTGACCTGGGTAGCAGCGGTATAGCATGATATATGTGCGACATCGCGTGCCATCTATCAACTGGGATGAGACCCGAAAGCTTAAAACTTTCGCATACACAGAAGTTTGACGACAATAACAAAGCAATAACTATTACACCTTCTCTTCTGCTTTGCTCTGCTCTGCTCTGCTCTGCTTACACCACCACCGACAAACACAGAGTACCATTTCACTTCTTGCAAAACTCCACTCCAAACATGACGAATATCTCTTGGACGCTTTTGCTATCCTATCCATAACTCTAAACATTTCGCAACTAAAGACCAGCTTTTCAACTAAAATGTTTCATCTAACACTGACCACTTCTTATCTTATCAAAAATTACTTTCATCGTAAATTCTTTAAACCAAAAACTATACTATATGAATCTGAATAAAGCAAAAAGAGTTTGTTCAATGGCGAAAGATTATCTACCACCCCATTTTATGTATGTATGTAGGTATGTATAGAAAACATCGGCCATGTATTGGCCCTAAACTTTCTTTTACGTAGTCAGTATATTTTAGTTTGATAGTATATAAATTAAAATATAAAATGTTTAAATTTAAAAAAAATATATTATCATTCATTATGTCCAGTAAAATTGTAAAGTTAGATTATTGCCAGATTTCTAAAAAAACATGTATTTTAGATTTAAAATATTTGATTCTATATTAATATAAAGAAAATATAATTATTCATTATACATTATTAAAAATTATTATAGCCGGACATTTTTAGTTTTCAAATTAACTTTAAACCTTACAAAATATTTTCATATAATATTTTAAATTATTTACTAATCTTTGTAACGTTTTTTCACTAAACTTATTTGTGACACTGACAATAAATGTTAAATGTCAAAATATTTGAATATTTAAAACAATTGACATGCATAGTAGATGCGATTTATTATATGTAATTTCCCATACCTACGTAACTATGGCAATATCAATAAGATAAGATCTTGTAACTGGTACTTTTTGAAGAAATGTTTCAAACAAAAGTTGTGCAGAATACTAATATCTTTCAATTTTATTCTAACTATTTTTACTGCAAGTATAGTCGTTTCGGAGATATAGTAGAAATTGCAAAAAATGTCTTAAGTAAACATGCACTTCCGGTTTGAATATGCTTTTCAAAAATAGGAGGTTTTCGTCCCAGGCATATACAAATCTTAAGTTTAAAGTTTCATAATTTTATCTTCAACAGTGTAGGTTGTAGAGTGCATACAACACACACACACACAGACGTCATTACAAAAATAGTAAGACTCGATTCGGGGAAGGTCAAAAGGTGTATTTCCGTTAAAATTTCAAGTTTTTTTACTTATTACTTCGTAAAAGAAAGTAAAAATATATAATACAGCAGAAATGGTTGTTTCTAAACTCTTTAGTGGTGGCGTGTATAAATCAACCAACTATTAGACATATGTGTTTGATTTTAATATAAATGATCGATTTTCTAATTTTAAATATGAAATAAATATATCTTTCGAGAGGGTTGAGTAAAAAAAAAAAAAGAAGTAAACTTTGATTTGTAATGTGTTTGAGTCATCGGTATAAGAACAAGTATATTTTTCGAATGGCTACAACGAAACTAATTTGTAAAAATAAATAAACATTGTTTACAGGGTCGGTGGCGTCTATGAATAGCCCCGCGTTCATTTTGCAGTTGATTTTACACAAACTGTTTTTGCATGGCGAAGAAGGACGCTTGATTCGGCGGCGGCCATTTCAAACATCCGTTGTATTTTAATATTAAAGTAAACAGTTGCCGGCCCCCGACGCACTTTCATCTGTCATTCCACTTTATATTATGATATGTAGCAACTGTTGTTTGCGATTTTAATGTACCAGCCAAACACTGTACTCGCGAGTTTCTTAGAATATATAAAAATAGTTTTCAATTCAAATCATTGCATTGTCTTTTTAATTAAACGTAAATAAACCAATCCCAATATGCTCTGACGTCATATAGACGTACACATATTTATTGCGTCATGTGCGTAAAATAAACATGTATAAATGTCCGCAATTGAAAGAAATTTACGAATAAAAATCTAGATTGAGAAATATTTAAATATTTTTCCTATATAGACTTGGTATAATAAATGTATTAATTTTAATTCAGTCAAATTGTTGGTACAGTTACAATTGACTATTGACCTGACTGAAGTTATGATAAATACTGGATGATTTCGTATTCCATCATTTCAATCTATTCACCAAGTCATATTATAACCTAGGTTTAATCTCTGACCTCTGTAATTATATGCCATCGTACATGCGGAAATGTAAACTAAACGAAATCTAGTTACGCAAAAATGTACCTACTTATAAGAGTACACGATGCATAAATCGTCACGAAAACGTGCGTTGATTATATTATGAACATGATTTTTAATTTCAAATCACATTTTGAGAATCTATTTTATTGAAAACAATTTCTAAATTTGTATTTTCGTTTTATAATTTAAAAACATTTTTGTGTATTAATTGCATATAGACGTAAAGTAACTTTAGTTTGAGAATTGTGGTAAGGTTAAAAAATCCATTTATAATAATTCGTTTCACGGATCATTCAAGTTTAGCAGTCAGAGAATAAAAAGAAACTGTAAAATAAGACAGTCGAATAGAGAAAATAAAGTCGCCTGGTGGCGCCAGTGGAATCTAATTAATATTATGCATCTGACAATAGTAATCATAATTCGCTTCATCCAGTCGCTCTTCATACCCGGAATTATTCACCCAAATTCAACAGCCATACATACTACAGCATAGTCAACACTATAAACAATTTATATCTATATGAACATACACACCTATATGAGATATGTATAATATATGTGTTAGTTATTTGTTTGTATGTATGATTCTATATTAGTGACAAGGATGTATGGCCTATTGTCTCTCTCTTCATCGTTATAAAGGCTAATATGCGTATGTATGTATGTATGTATGCATGCACACTATGCCTATATATTCCTGGTGGTTCGATGTCCAGGATATATGTGTACGTTCGTCTACAACATGAATATATAGGATAGGCGCTCAATCAGGGCTTATGGCCATACCTAAGCTTGATTCACATCAGACAAATATGAAACCTTAACCACACAGCTAAAATGTTATTATCTATATTTTTGTAAGTTAATCAACATTGATAACTTGTTAACAAATACGAAATTATTGCAACAATTGCGCTTAGTACCCAATAATAATAATAATAAAAACATTATTAATTAATAATAAAAAACATATTTGATGAATTTACACTTTACATCTTATATAGAAATATTCCTCGAGGTGATTTGATTATTTTTAACTGTCGTACTTTTTTGTTAAAGTCATTTTATTTTCCCACTTAATTTATTTGTTATAGTTTTAATTTGTATATAAATCAAAATAAAACCTGCAACCTATTTTAATTGGTATAAAAAACGAAATTAAATTTCTTAAGTTAGAATTTTTAAATAACTTACGCAAATATACAAATGCGTATACTTATAATATAATGCGAGGGTGGTCTGAAAAGTTTCCGACCTAACAAAGATACAAAGACATTTTTTCAGATTTTTATTTATCAACATAGTCTCCTTGTAACTCTACACACTTCTCCCAGGGATGCTCCCATCTCTGTAACCCGTCCAAATAGTACTCGGCGTTTTTCTCTGCAAAATAATTGTTCACGAAGGTGATTGATTGCCTCTTCATTTGACGAAAATCTCTGTCCTCCGAGCGCAATTTTTTAGATGAGGGAACAAAAAGAAGTCGCTTGGGGCTAGATCTGGTGAGTAAGGCGGATGGTCAGCCGTAATTCGTGGATTTTCGCCATGGCAAACCGCTGAGGTGTGAGCCACGTTTTTGGGTCTAACGTGAGCAAACGCGGCACCCAACGCGCGGACAGCTTTCTCATGTCTAAATGTTGATTTAATATGTGACAAACACGTTCTTTTTGACATGTTCATAACCTCTGCTATCTCTCTCACTTTAATTCGGCGGTCGTCTAGCCCCATTTCGTCAGTAGTTGCAGTTTTTTGGACGTCCCGAACGTTCATCGTCTCCCAAGCTCTTACGGCCACGTTTAAATTCAGCTGCCCAAAATTTCACTGTGGTAAATGATGGTGCAGAGTCCCCATACACAGAATCCAACTCATCTTTGATTTGCGTAGGCATATTGCCTTTCAAAAACAAATATTTGATGACAGCTCGATACTCGATTTTGTCCATTTTCATATCAACTCACTCAAACGACTGTTACATAACAACTGCTCGTCCAAAATGGCTGAAACTTTGGTGGTGAGTAACTGTCAACAGATGAACAACGAAATTCCCTAGCTTTTATTTACGAGTGCTGCTATCTTCATGTTGAGGTCGGAAACTTTTCAGACCACCCTCCTAATTTAGCAACCATGCATTTATACACTAGGTAAATAAGAATAGAAATTCAGTTCGGTATTTGTATTTAAAGAGATTTTTTAGAATGTAGTCTTTCGTAAAACAGTTTAAGACTCTCTGATTGATATTGTATATCAATTAAGTGTGCATTTGTACACGAATGCGAATGCGAATGAGTGGGTGCTGTTAGGCGGGGTTGAGTGTCGTAGTGATTGAATGGATTCGTAATAAGGGGCGGTAAGATGTATGCTGTACGCTCATGGTGGTGGCGCTGATAGCATTCCCTCTGGGTCGATATTACATTGTTAATTATGTACGCATCGAACGAACTGAGTCGCACAATATAATAGAATTAACCTAACAGCGGCCACCAGTGCCGGTGGTAGATGCATACATATATAATATAGGTACATACATGCATATATATATATATATAATATATATATATATATATATATATATATATATATATATATATATACATATATATATATATATATATAATATATATATATATATATATATATATATATATATATATATATGACTCGCTGCAGAGCCGGCTAAATATCCGATAGTGTGATGAGATTCTATAGGTTAATAATTTTTTAAAAAAGGTACCTTATAGATCATTTGGTGATGTATATATATATATATATATATATATATATATATATATATATATATATATATGTATATGTATATATATATATATATATATATATATATATATATATATATATATATATATATATATATATATATATATATATATATATATATATATATATATATATATATATATATATACATATAATTCAGAGTTTGGTGTGAAATTTAAAATGAAAGGCTCGCGCAGCTTCTCTCGTGCAACATATTATAAAATTAATAAAGCGATATTTATGGCGGCAATTTTTGGTGGCAGCAGCGGAGCGCTGTGCACGAACGCGAACGCAGGCCGTTTATTTTAGATTAAAACAGTTTATTTTAGATATTTATAATGGGAACGTGGCTTACAATGCAGATCAGTATTGTCTGCAACTGAAAATAATAACAACACCAGCGGAAAATAAAAAAATCAACGGTGAAAAACACGAAATGTGACGGCGTGTTGCAATTTATTGTTTTAATAATGGTAAATAAAGCAGATCGCTTGCTGGCGATACACCGGCCCGCTGGAGATTACACCCCGCCCAAAGCAACAATGGAAAATTGGATTTTTATGCATGCTAACATAAATTTACACTCGTACTTTTTATTTATTTTTTTGCATATATGTGTGTATGCAACTTGCCGCGAACGGGACAAATATCAAAAGTATCAACGCCGGTTTACCAACACTGAGTTATGTTCTTTTAAAGCTACAAGATCACTTTGCCCAACAACAGATAAATTATGTCACTTTTAGCCCTATATGTGCGTATATAACACTGTTTGAACATTATACCAGTCGTCAAATTAAATTACAAAATATTCACAATTGCCGCGATATAAATTATTTATTACACAATTAAAAATTCGGTGCAAATGTACATTACTCTTAATAAGAAACTAAACTATGTCATATGAAATTTTATTAAAGTTAGGTAATTGCTTGTGTAATTTTAATAACATTACGTTAAAATATTCCTGAACAGCGATAGCACAATTACATTTTTACATATTTACTCTTTTAACACTGTAGGAAATAACTAAATTTATATTAAAATTCAACCAAATTAAATAAATTTTAAGTGTAGTTTTAAATTTTTTAAAAATATATCAATTCATCTTGAAGTACATTGGGCAAAAATTACAATTATTTAGTAAGTAAAATTAACTTCAAAAGCTTTCCTAAATTTTGTATACATTTTTAAAACAGTCAATTCTTTAGGAAAATCAAAAAAGAAACGTCTTAGTTCTTCACAGTTTCTGAATGGTTATAAATGAAAAGTACAATGACCCATCATAAAAAAAAAATAAACCGATCGTGATTTTCATTCAAGAACAATAAAAAACTGTTCTTTTAAAATGTTACTAAACACAATGAAATTCCTCAACGAATTGAACTTACTAAATAAATAAATAGTTGAAAAATCAAAACATTTAAAAAAAATATCTCTATCCTTCCGTTAACAACGTTCGCCTATGCCTTTCACTGGCTGTAAATTCATATATAGGTACTTTATTCATATATAGCCCACGTACACATACACTCATATTCATATTCTTCACATCATATGGCTGCATCATATACGTACATATGTATGTATGTACCTGAGTCGCTTGTAACGTTACATTATTGGCACTTGACTCGTTTCTCTGCGCAAGCTTTTATATCGCGACCCTTGTGGCACCGCAATCGCCCATTTGCAACCGTGTCGCGGTTGTAGCGGATACACGATATACAGTGGCCAATTGGCCGACTGTGCATCGTGTGCTGGATTCACAAGGGCCCAAGTATTAACGTGTGTATGTGTGTTGACATAATGCGTGAGGTTAGGGACTTTTTTTTATTTTGTTTTGTTTTAAACGCTGATTCATCGTAGCCATATACGCTTTTATTTCTCTCATTTTTCCTTTACTCTGTTTAACTATTGTTTCGTATTTATTTAGATTATGCGAGTTGTGCACAGATTTTCTATTTTTAATATTATATTTGCTGAGTGGTCACTAAATTGCATTATAATAAATATGAAAATGATTCATTATTGTAGTGTGTAGAGTGACAACAGTAAATCGGATTTAAATATATTTATATAATTCTGTATAATATATGAATAGTTATCTCCACTAAATTTGATTTAATTGAACACGGATAGTGTTCTAAATAAATGAAAATTACTATACGTAGTAGTAAATAAATCAATTGTAATTTACTAGTGCAGCTACTGACCGCTTCAATATTATATGAATCAATCAATACATTACATCTTAACACCGATGGGGATATGCAGTCCATCAAATAACCAAACATACATACATACTTAAACATCGTGTTCAATTGGTAATACACGAAAATGCGCATTTATATATTATTATTTACTTGTTAATCACCACGTATTTACATCACCATCATTATTTGTTGTTGCGATCATAATTTTTATAGGAATTAATAATAAAGAAGTTAATAATAATATCAAATGTACATTTATTGTCAATAAGTATTATTTCTAGGTATATGAGGATACCATTAGCATTAAGTGTTGTCAAAATTACCCTAACATAAGTTAATGTTTAATTAACATTCCATATGTACATATATAATAAGATTGATTATATACGCGAGGTAAAAATAATTTATTTGTGGTATGAAAAAAAAAACAATAATATAATGATTGTTATAATTATAAAATGTATTTTTAAGTGAATATGTATAAATAGAGTAGGTATAATAAAAAAAATGGCAAGATTTGTGTAATTTCACGGTATGTTAAATGTCGGACATTTTAAAATATAAACTTTAACTTCCGGTGTAGTCAAACAAAGAGTAAGTAGTGTGCACGTGTGTTACTCGATTATAATAAAACATTTGTGAATTTAATTTAATTCTATTTCTGGGTCTGCCATACGACATTAAAACTATAAATATCCAAGGAGCATATTTCTACATATTAAATTTCCAATGCAGTTATAATCGAACGATTTCTAATTAAGTGATATACTTTACCTATACGATGTAAGCACAGCTAGCTAGCTAGATAAAAAGATGCAAGTGACATTAGAATAAACGAAAAACAATCAGTAGCAGTAAGCAGTAAGTAGTAAGCAGTAAACAATAAGCAATAAGCGAGTGGTTGAGAATAAAAAGCTTTGGTTGCGTGCCACCTTCAGGGCGTGCTCATTAAAACCCAAACATAAACATCGTGTTCACAATTAGTCCGTGTTGTCGGCGGCTAATGGGCGCCATACAGATAAGCGATCGACACCAGTTTAACCCGCAACCAACAACCTCCCTCTTGTTGGTTTGTTACTTACTAATACTACCAAACCATTGGCCCTACTCATGTTTCCTTGTAACTGAAACAGCTTTACATTTCATTCATATTATTGTATACTTATGTATGTATGTGTTTTCGTTCGTTCGTTACAGACATTATCTTTACAATTTGTTTCTTGGAACTTTGTAAAAGAAAGTTTAATTATTGATAACATCTACATCTATTTTTAACCTCTATTTAAACTGGGGAGATTTTAGTAGGTATATAAAACATTGTCTTACAATTAAAACAAAACAAAAATCTTTTTTTTTTGCGAATCAAAATAATAATGGCCTTATTAAAGATAGAATTATTTGAGCAACAATATAAATAATTGTAAATACCATATTATTTTTGCGCAGCTGTAATTTGATATTTATCTCAGTAAGACATTATTTCGAGTATATAAAATAAATTAAAAAAAAAAGAAACGAATTCAGATTCGAAGCTCCACAATTAAGAATCAAGAAACGAATGGTAATGGGCAACCAAGCCGCCTGGTTACCGCGGTAGGTTGCTACGTATATAAACCGAACCGGTGTAGCTGCTGCTGCTGCGGTCAACCTGTACGTATGTATGTATGTATGTATATAGATAAAGAAACCAACTGATGACGGGTACTTATTATATTAATAATAACATAGGACCTCACTCACTCATACATGTTGAGGTAAAACGCATGGAGTCGACCAATCAAATGCGAAATAATAAATATTGCTATAATTTCGTTTCCTTATTAATACAACATCCGGCCAACACAGAGTTGTACAAACTTCTTTATTTTAAGGCGCAATTATATATTTTTTTATTACAAACATATGATGTATGTAGGTCCAGTTACTCGAAACTTTCGGTAACAATAAATATTAATGTTTGGTCCTACTTAGATATATAAGAAAAATAATAGATATTATGTATACGTCATTTACCAAATAGAATTTTCGCATTTGCACAAGTTTGTTTACCGACTGCAAACTCCTTAGAAGAACATTTTTCTTTATGTTCGCACAGGTACCTACATACATACATACATACAAGTCATACACATATATTCACGTTTTATTATACAGTTAAGGTAGTAAATTCTCGACTTTACTGCCATCTCTCAGTAATTTTCGACACTATATATGAATTATGAACTACCTTAACTTAACTTCTTGGCGTAGCTACTTGTTTGTTATTATTATTTTACCACCTAACTTGAACAAACAAATGGAAATTATAGTTCAAATATTGAAACATATATCTTTCGGTTAGATAAACGTCAATTAAAATAGTATTTTCAGCCCGTTTTGGTTCGAGATGCAAAGTTATATTTGGAATACCGATTGTAAATAGATAAAATGCTGAAAGATTCAGTGTGGACATGGTCTGGCGTTTAAATATATTCGCATGGCGGTGTGGACAGTGGGAAAATTAGAGTAGACACATCAATATACAGTTGAGAATGTCCGCGCGCCGTTGACCCGCCATCAAAGTTTCAATTGTCACGTCGGCATTGGCTACCAAAAAACAAAACGCAATTTTATATTGTGCACCTCAAAACACTGTTTGCCATTAGTGGTGTTTAAGTATTCTGTAAAGTACAAACCGGCATCGGCACCGGCACCACTGAAAAGCCGTCACACCTAATGAATCAAACAGGGTTGAAATCAGATACTCGTTATTCGATCATTACGAACTTTTCATTTTTACTTTTACCATTTAGATTTTTAATCACAATTACATTTCAGACCGTTTAAATCATAAAAAACATTTTACTATTTTCTCAGAAAATTAAATAAATATTCACTACTATATTTTTAAAAAAATAAAATAAAACTGTTTTAATATTTTATGATTATTTTAGAATTTTTAGAAATTAGGATAACGTTCATACATTTTTACTTTCTTTTACGAAGTAATAAGTATTGTAATCATGAAAAAAAAAACGAGATTTTAACGGCAATACATCTTTTGACCTTCCCTGAGTTGAGTCTGACTATTTTCAGAAATCCGTTTGTGTGTGTGTGTGTGTGTGTGAACGCTCTACAGCCAAAACGACCAATGCAATAATCCTCAAACTTTAAACTTAAGACTTGTATATGTCTCGGAAGAAAACCTTCTATTTTTGAAAAGATTATTCAAACCGGAAGTGCATGTTTACTCTTGCCATTTTTACGAAATTCTGCAATATCTCCAAAAACGGCTGTACTTACAGAAAATATACTAGTATTCAAAATGAAAGATATTAATATTATGCTCAACTTTTGTTTAATAAAATTATTCAAAAAGTTTACAGATTTCAAGAAAATCATTATTTAAATTTTTGAATGTCTTATTTATGTTGCCTTGGTTACGTAGGTATACGAAGTTATACTGATAGTTAGTAAAATATTAACCCATTATATATACATATTTTGTTTTTATTTCATTGAGGACTAAAACATCTACAGTGTTTTACATTTTACTTCTAATACGTAGTAGGTATATATTAATAATCCCTCTATTTAAACTATATATGCCTAATACGTATAAGAAAAGTCCAGTGCAATACACTGCAGATGTTTTAAATTAGTTTACAATATAAAATAAATGGCGACTCCTAAGAGGCGTTTATTTATTTTAATTATAACATATTTAATTTTTTTTTTGCATATTATAAAAAACTACTTAAGGAAGCGCGAAATACGGATATTTTTTGAGAATTCTACATATTTATATATATATATATTATTTATTATTAATTGTTAATATTAAGATTAACATAGTTTGTAGAAATAAATGTTGGCAGCTAATATTTAATTTTGAAAAATATCCAGATGAAATCCAGTCCTGTAAATGGCAATAGTAAAAATTCCAAGTGAGAGACAAATAGGTCTCGGTATAAAATAGGTGAAAGTGAATCAGTGTTTAGCGGTGAATGAGTGCGACATACGATATGTATGCACGTATAGATTGTGTATAGAGATACCTACATACATATATAGCAATGTGATGGTGTGACACGTGATGTCAACATGTCGCTTGTTGCACATGTATAGCTCAATTGTCACACTGCAACAGGGAGTGATCCTGGCGTAATTATATTCCGGTTTTACGCGATGTATATTTTATAAATGGACCGAACGTATCCAGCGTGTATACAGTGGCGGCACACGGCCCGGTGGTGTTCCGGTGCATTATGTAACCGTTTTGTGATGCACGTGTGTCATCGGCCGAGCGACCGCGCGCGCGCTTTTACGAGCCCCGCGCGCATAACCATTTTAACACCGCACGCGTTTGTTCATACGTGTGATAGGTATATAGGGATTTTCAACGTATTGTTTACATTGTGGCATTATTTCAATATCAACAACCAACAGCCACCACATATATAGGTGTGTATATGCGTTCCACATTGGCTAATTGACCTTCCATACACACATTTATTACGCGATACGACGCATGGATATCCGCAAATTATTATAATAAAACGCTGTCGACATTTGCGGCCACAGATTAACTACAGATTATTTTTATTTTTTCACAAACGATACAAATATTAAACAAAAAGCATTTTAAGATTCAATTACTTAGTATGTATATATGAACTAACACAAATACCTATATGTATATAGTATCGGATTATTTTATAGAATAACGATAATAAATACGAGTGCACGAGACAATAGACTATTAAATTGACTAGATCATCGTAAGTCTTGATGTTTGTGGCATATCTAACCAGCGGAACGTCCGCCATACAAACGTAACTGCAGAATAATGGTTGCAGAACTCTGCTTTGCCGAGATGAATACAAAAGAAACGAAAACCTATATTGTGTCACTCATTCATTCGTCAGTTTCTGTCGTTTTGTTTATAACCTGTCAACTACCAACAATACACCATACAACATATATTGAGCATGCATTTTTGCACTTCTCAATACCGTCGCAATTTTTGTTTCCATTGTTGCAAATTTATGAAATCTTATAAGTAGAAAATGTATTAATAATAATTTGATTTGATTTAAATAATAACATTTCTTAAGTGCGTCAAAGTCTATTTTTAAAACACCTAAAATATTTACGCGCTATAAAAAATTGAAGATATTAGACATTTGAGATGTAGCTTAAACATCGGCTATGTATTGGGCCCTAAACTTTCTTTTACGTAGTCAGTATATTTTGATTTGATAGTATATAAATTAAAATATAAAAATGTTTAAATTTAAAAGAAAATATTTTCATTCATTATGTCCAGTAAAATTGTGGTAAAGTTAGATTATTGTCAGATTTCTAAAAAACATATGTATTTTAGATTTAAAATGTTCGATTCTATAGTAATATAAAGAAAATATAATTATTCATTACACATTATTAAAAACTATTATGGCCGGACATTTATATTTATATATAATATTTTAAATTATTTACTAACATTTGTAACGCTTTTTTCACTAAACTTATTTGTAACACTGACATAATGTTAAATGTCAACATATTTGAATATTTAAAACAATTGACATGCATAGTAGATGCGATTTATTATATATAATTTCCCATACCTACGTAACTATGGCAATATCAATAAGATAAGATCTTGTAACTGGTACTTTTCGAAGAAATGTTTCAAACAAAAGTTGTGCAGAATACTAATATCTTTGAATGTTAATGTAACTATTTTATTGTAAGTACAGCCGTTTCGGAGATATTGCAGAAATTACAAAAAATGACTCAAGTAAACATGCACTTCCGGTTTGAATATGCTTTTCAAAAATAGGAAGTTTTCCTCCCAGGCATATACAAATCTTAAGTTTAAAGTTTCATAATTTGTCTTTAACGGTGTAGGCTGTAGAGCGCAGACAGACACAGACACACACACACACACAGACGTCATTCCAAAAATAGTCAGATTCGATTCAGGGAAGGTCAAAAGGTGTATTTCCGTAAAAATTTCGAGAATTTTTTTTCGTGATTACAATACTTACTTATTACTTCGTAAAAGAAAGTAAATATAATCGATTATAAACCAACCATTTATTATTAAAAGACAAAATTGTTAGTTATCTGACGTGTTTAAAAACCCAAGTAAATCGTGGAGGGAAAAGCTTTACGCTAGGGTCCAGACAATAATTGTCCTAATGGTTAAGACATTCACTTATATATTATGTATTTACACACACATACAACTAGTGCAGTGTCCACCATATTTGCATGTATGTTTTCAGTATGTATAATAGAGTCAACTCATGCGACAATATAATTCGAAGCAGGCCTGCGCTGTATTATTATTATATACGTGTATGCAGTTTGTTGTATGCATTAATAAAAAAATAGTATTATCTAAAGAAATTGGGCACATCCGCGCAAAATGACAATTCCATGAAAAAAAATGTATGTAATTGTGAACGGCCCCAAAGCCGGGGGGCAGGGGGGCAACGGGTAGAGGGTTAACAAACCGATATATTGCTAGGTTGCATTTTGTCAACTGTCGTCTTTATCATGTCTAGCATTACCGTAATATGACATTGATTCGATTCGTAATAGCAGCTTAAACGATTTTTTTATAGCAAATATATTACTTGATTCCTTCAATTCCGTTTAACTTGTATACTGTTATTTAAGGCTACTTTTTAACATAAAAGTACATTTAGTCACGGTATATTATCTAAGGTAAGACACGTGGCACAAATATGGCATCCGACGTAAGGAATGCAACATTTGCGAATTGAAAATATTGCATTTTAATTCGATATTAAATATTTTGTATTAGAAATTATTTAAGCACTTACTGCAGCCGTGAGAAAGTATAGGAAACATCGTGAAAACTCACCTGGAAAAGAAAAACAAATTGATTTAGTTAAACAGTTTACGAAAAAAACATTTATTTCAATAAGAAATTTGGGCAGATATAATATACTCTTTTAAGGTTACTACCGCGGATGAAAGATGAGTAAAATTTGGTTTATAAAACAAATATATAAATATGGGTATTTAATTGAAGCTTTAGTGGCCTAAATAAATAATAGTTGGTATAGAAGTGAGAATTGTAATGGTAACTATAAATAAATGAATTAAAATTAATGTTTATCCTGGAGGATCAACCGAAACCCCCATAGCTTTTTTGCGTCTATAAACAAGTCACAAACGCAATTAACGCCATTAAAATTCCACATACATCAATACGAAAAACATGCGAACTTAAAATTGTAGCGAAAATAATTTCATATGTCCGAAAGTAGCGCGCGATACAATACATAATGTATAAAAATGTGATAAATTGTTGCGAGGCTAACATCACTTTTGATGTAAATCTGTGTTTACAAGTCACAGTTAAAGGTATGAAAATAAATATGTACATTAATAAACTATAAAGCAATATTATTTTGGATCAAACGATCGATAAACAAACAAATAAACAAATATCGATTTGAAAATGATGAGGCCCTCAAGTGATTTGGAAAAGACAACACTAATACAAGATTATTCCCTCTTCATATAGCAATGTATGTATGTATGTACGTACATTTGAATTTTGCTTACATTTCTCTCTCCCAGAAATAATATTTCACTTTAATTACGAACGCGCCGTATATAACTGTATAATATTTATGCTGAGGTTGTTTATGAGACGGACGGCGCCGCTACCATTGCGCGACGGTCCGGGGTCAAAATACCGATATATATATTTTTGTAATTCGCACATTATTATTTACTAGGTACAAATCATTTTCGCGAATATTCACATTATTCAAATAATGCTATACCTCTCTCTGCGCAGACGTTCAATTCATACTTTTCATGTTTAAAAGCTCAACTACTCGACATTTCTATACTTAGTTTTATTCCGCTTACAATACAGCCAAATTTTATTTCATCTTATATCTTTATACTTTCTTTTACGCAGTATAAGTAAGTATTGTAATCACGAAAAAAATAATTCTCGAAATTTTAACGGAAATACATTTTTTGACCTTCCCTTAATCGAGTCTGACTATTTTTGGAATGACGTCTGTGTGTGTGTGTGTGTGCGCTCTACAGCCTACACTGTTGAAGATAAAATTATGAAACTTTAAACTTAAGATTTGTATATGCCTGGGAGGAAAACCTCCTATTTTTGAAAAGCATATTCAAACTGGAAGTGCATGTTTACTCACGACTTTTTTTGCAATTTCTGCAATATCTCCGAAACGGCTATACTTGCAGTAAAAGTAGTTAGAATAAAATTGAAAGATATTAGTATTCTGCACAACTTTTGTTTGAAACATTTCTTCAAAAAGTATCAGTTACAAGATCTTATCTTATTGATATTGCCATAGTTACGTAGGTATGGGAAATCATATATAATAAATCGCATCTACTATGCATGTCAATTGTTTTAAATATTCAAATATTTTGACATTTAACATTTATTGTCAGTGTTACAAATAAATTTAGTGAAAAAGCGTTACAAATGTTAGTAAATAATTTAAAATATTATATATAAATATAAATGTCCGGCCATAATAATTTTTAATAATGTGTAATGAATAATTATATTTTCTTTATATTACTATAGAATCGAACATTTTAAATCTAAAATACGTATTTTTTTTAGAAATCAGACAATCTAACTTTACCACAATTTTACTGGACATAATGAATGAAAATATTTTCTTTTAAATTTAAACATTTTATATTTTAATTTATATACTATCAAATCAAAATATACTGACTACGTAAAAGAAAGTTTAGGGCCAATACATGGCCGATGTTTAAATATATTATACGGCCCTAAGTATACTGAGTAATATGTCTATAATTATAGTATACAGGAAAAAGTGCAGCTGTTAACATTTCGCCAATATGAATTTTTACATACCTTTCATGGCACAAAAACCACAATCGAAAAATAATTATAAGCAAATGAATGAATGTGTATATGTGTGTGTTTGTGTGAATGTGTAAAGCCAAACAACCAAGTACTATGTTTTGTTTTATTTACTTATTACGTGTTCTGAAAACGTTAAAGTAGAATAAAAACAGATACAAAGAATAATAGACACAAACGTATGTATGTACAAGAACAATAATAAATAAATACATATAATATTTCCATATAATGAAGGTTCTGGTTATAATCAACAGTCCAGAAAAACGGGCAGCAAAAAAATAACAGATGCCGACATTTTCCATTGTTTTAATCATAGGCGACTATATAATTACTTCAACACGTGAATGTTAAGGTGCTATTAAGATAGTTTACTATTTCCGGTTTTCATTTATAATAAATTTAATGGACGTTTTCTTACAATATTCTCTCCGGCCGCCGCCGCCAACTTTTCGTTTTTATTTATTTTAATTTATGTTAAAGACATGTTGTTTCGCACCAACGCACTTCATCAAGATACCAATCGCTTTCGTTTGACTACCACTGGTATAACAATCACTTTGTTACAAATCACAGACAGATATACATTTTTGATTCTCTACACAGATTACATTTATCTAGATTTACCATGGACGACTAATCCCTTATTTATTCATTTACTAATATACTTTAATTTTTATTACAAAAAAAAAAAATACATTTATAAAATATTTATCAATTCATAAAATTTATCTATTGATTTGTTGTTGTTGAGTATTTGAAAGATATAATTTAGAAATACTTTACAGGAAATAAAAAAAAAGTCTGAACACACAAAAATGAAGAAAACCTTTTCTCGTTCTCTTGTGCTGGAATTAACCCCTACAAGAAACGACAAGAGCGCTGCTCTCCTAGTGTCGTGTCAGTGTACTAATCTCGCTTGCTCTTCAAATGATAACGGTTATTGCAACGATTTCTTTTATCGTTCTTCTCTTCTTCTACTACTGTATTCAAGTTTCAAGCCAGGGAAATTTTCAACTTATATTATTATTGTTATGATTCTTTTTGTTTTAATACATTTCTTTTTTTGTAGCCATTCTTTATTCTTCGTATCACGTAAATGTTCGCACTTACTTATTATGGTTTTTCATTATAAAAAAGATTATTTCAAATACTTTTCGATTAAACATGATTACAACAGAGTTGTTTTATTTTATTTTCTCTAGCATTTCAATCATATATTTTAAACTATCAACTATTATGGAATATGTTTAATCTTCATAAAAATGAAATGATTGTGATTTATAGTTGTAACATATAGAAATGTGTGAATTATTATATATTTGTAAGAGGATGCATTTCTGAGTGTGCAAGTGTATTTCGCCTTGTCCTTCTGTGCCAAGAAAAGGTGGTGGTGGTGGTGGTGGTATATGTCGCTTGTACATCCTCGGATCCTGATGCAGTACAGGATATTCAAGTGTTGCACAAGACCACTTGACCCAATTAAAATGGCTGAACGAGGCGAGATAGAGCATGCTGCGGCCACCACTTGAAGCATCCATATAGTCTTTCAGAGCAAGACAGAAGTACGAGAGAAGCCTGAAATACACTAGGATATTGTGGTGTGATGCTTGACAGGATATGTACTAGACATATACCTACTTCGAGAATTATATATATATATATATATATATATATATATATATATATATATATATATATATATATATATATAATATATATACGAGGGTGGTCTGAAAAGTTTCCGACCTAACAAAGATACAAGACATTTTTTCAGAATTTTATTTTTTATTTTTCAACATAGTCTCCTTGTAACTCTACACACTTCTCCCAGGGATGCTCCCATCTCTGTAACCCGTCCAAATAGTACTCGGTGGGTTTTCTCTGCAAAATAATTGTTCACGAAGGTGATTGATTGCCTCTTTATTTGACGAAAATCTCTGCCCTCCGAGCGCAATTTTTAGATGAGGGAACAAAAAGAAGTCGCTTGAGGCTAGATCTGGTGAGTAAAGCGGATGGTCAACCGTAATTCATGGATTTTCGCCATGGCAAACCGCTGAGGTGTGAGACATGTTTTGGTCAAACGTGAGCAAACGCAGCACCCAACGCGCGGACAGTTTTCTTATGTCTAAATGTTGATTTAATATGTGACAAACACGTTCTTTTGACATGTTCATAACCTCTGCTATCTCTCTCACTTTAATTCGGCGGTCGTCTAGCACCATTTCGTGAACTTTGGCGATGTTTTCGTCGGTAGTTGCAGTTTTTGGACGTCCCGAACGTTCATCGTCTCCCAAGCTCTTACGGCCACGTTTAAATTCAGCTGCCCAAAATTTCACTGTGGTAAATGATGGTACAGAGTCCCCATACACAGAATCCAACTCATCTTTGATTTGCGTAGGCGTATTGCCTTTCAAAAACAAATATTTGATGACAGCTCGATACTCGATTTTGTCCATTTTCATAAAAACACTCACATCAACTCACTCAAACGACTGTTACATAACAACTGCGCGTCCAAAATGGCTGAAACTTTGGTGAGTAACTGTCAACAGATGAACAACGAAATTCCCTAGCTTTTATTTACGAGTGCTGCTATCATCATGTTGAGGTCGGAAACTTTTCAGACCACCCTCGTATATATGTATATAAGATATGCAATAAGTATGTAAAATGTGTCTTTATTGCGGAAAACATTAAATAATATTTGTATGTATGTATGTTATAATATAGGGGTAAATGACATAGATATGATTCATAAGATTGTCATACACGAAATATCGAAAATTATATACACGCGTATCATCAGTTAGTAATTTCCATCGTTTGTTCTCGTGTAATATTGATGACTGCGATGCGTCGCGTTCACCGCGTTAAATAGAAAAATCTTGACTGATATCCGAACATGATCTGTCATCAAGCTCTGTTTTGTTTTCATTCATACATACACACACACACACACACACACACACACAAACAGTTGTAATTGTGGGCGCTTCTGTGTGCCCGGTATACACAGACACAAACTAATGAAATTATTACGGGATAATGTGATGGTGTTTGGCCGGTGTTCTCACAGTAGTGCGCCGCACCGAACCGATGTCACTGCTTCCAATACAATATAATAATTAAATAAATACATACATACATACGTAGAGTGGTTTGGGGATGAGGAGCAGGAGAGGGAGGTTGGCGGAACATGTCGCCACAAGCCTAGCTAATTAACGTCAATATTGTGTGATTAATGTACGTTTCGCTTCGTGTGTAATCCAAACATCCCTTCTGGCGCCGTTGCCCGTGCACCGGGTAATAGCCCGCTCACCCCAGTTGCCTTTACGGGGCTTCGCTTCGATCATCGCCCGCTTTCCACTCCATGTGATGCGTTCACATTCTATTGTATCATATCTACATATATGTCGTTTAACTCCAGCCATCACAAACCAATACGATTTTTGCTTAAATTTAAGTTCAATCAAACACTTGGTTACTTTGACAACATTTATTTATTAAACGACTTTGTTTATTAAAAGGTGATGATCAAAATTAAAAATACAATTTATTTAGTACTATCCTATGCGATAGCGATCGTATTGTCTGCAAATTGTTATTCAGAACGTGAAAAATTCATTTATAGTTTTATGATGTATTCAATTCCGTTGTTATACTGCGTAGAATCTTTCAACATTTACAAGTCAAATGTATATCCCGAAATTCAATGGTGTGTCCTAAAACAATGGCTATTTGTACATTTTATTCATTAACAATCACCTTTGTTTCTTAATTACGTGCAATCTAGGATTGGGCACATACACAGCAAAAGCAGCACTAAATAATATCATTGATTTGTTATCATTCTATGAAAAAATTCGCCGTCAAGATGTGTCAGCTGTCTCCATAGTTATGAACTGCAGGAGGAAAGCCAGACGCCCTAATTTACTACCATTACGTATATATACTACATATGTCCACTATTATAAGCCTTCAGCAGTTATACATTAACTACAGAATATGAGTTGAAAAATTAAAGATAATTATTGCAAATATGTATGCTAGTTTTATTTAAACAATTGTGAATCATAATGTAAGAGTAAATGTTTTTCCTTTTGTTGTTGTTGCAGCACAATATGCAT
>JADQWA010000183.1:0-27649 GCA_018344505.1 Nebria ingens riversi
TCGATGAATTATCTGGAAATATCACATTAATTTGTTATAATGATTCTAAGGATAAATGATGAATCAGTATTCAATTTTAAGTTTGTATTTTTTTATTGTCGAACAAATCATATTCTTGAAATATACAAATACATAAAGATAAATAATAACTCATATGCGTTTTTGAAATAAATTGTTTAGAAATCCGTTTCAAAACTATAATCTTCATTATTAATTTTCGATTGTTTTGCCAAAGAAATATTTTCTAGATCTGCCGAAAGAGACAAAGCGAGTTTTTCTCTTCGGTTTTGTTGTTTCTTATCTTTCTTGAACTTGGATTTTGTTACTCTATTCAACTGTTGATTACCTTCTAAACCAAGTTCTTGGTCGGCTTTTTTCGCTTCAGCATTTTTCTTTTTAGTCCTTTTTATGTTTACTGTTGTTTCTATATTCATATTTTCACTCAACTGAAAAGTTTACGTTTAAAATTTTGTTTGTAGAAACTCTAGGAATTTGGAATAACTTGTGTGTGAAACTTACCAATATTTTATTGCCAGCTTCCACGACAACGTCTTCATCCATTTTATTTTCCTCAACTGCTTGAGCCGTTACTGGTCCGGTAGATTCAATCACCATAGATACAGTTGGCTTTTCTTGCTCTGCTCCAATTTGTGTTAATTCCTGCGCTTCCATTGCCTCGAAACTCGCAATATCAAATTCTTTACCCACTTCAGTTATAATTTCCGAGCTCAAATGAACATTTGATTCGTCATCTTCTGGTGGTAAAGTGTAATATTTAATTTTTCCACTAAAGATATAAAAATATAAATCAATATATATATATATATATATATATATATATATATATATATATATATATATATATATATATATATATATATCTTGCACAGAATTTCCATAAAACAACTTACTGATTCCAGTCTTCTAATAATCCTCTAGCTGCTGCTTCTGCATCGGGCACACCGCCACGTTTGAATCTCCCCATACGAGCAGCTTTGAATGCATAGAATTCTTGCGGAGTTGAAAATTCGTTGACACCGTACATTTCCATCAATTGTAATTTATTTGCTCTTTGTAAAATTGCATTTGCTGCTGTGAAGGGATCTTTTAAGTCACCGATTCGTACAGCATTCTTTAAAGCAACTGCGCTATCCGTGGTTTTATTGCTTGATGAAGCAAAAACGATACCTGGTGAGTCTAATAATTTGATTTTTGAATCTAATTGCACTTCTTGCATTGCTCTAAAAAATAATTCAACATTAACTAACTTATGTATAATTCAACGATTTCCTTTTAATCACGAAAAACTTGAAAACAAACTTATATTATTTGAACTCACAAAAATAAAGCGAAACTTACTTGGTAACTCCAGGCGTGGCACCAACATTACAAGCCCTTGATCTTTTTAAACTGTTAATAATCGAACTTTTACCAACATTTGGTAATCCAACAACACCAACTCGAATCGATGTTTTGATACCTTTGTTTCGACAATAGTTCGCAAGTAGGGACATGAGTAATTCAGCTCCCACGCAAGTAGAGCCCATAATGCCTACATCAGACTTTACAGTAGGCATTTTCTTGCGACCAAGACGCTTTCCTTGATTTTGCGTTGACGCTTTAAATGCAATAGCAGGAACTGTTTTTCGAAGATATTTTAGCCACTTATCGAGAACGTCCCGAGGTACTAGATCTGCTTTATTCAAAACTAAGACCAGTCGTTTGTTACCACCTGCTTCATGCACAGCTTCTTCAACTTGAGTGCACCTAGTACCCAAAGGATCTCGGGCATCCAAAATTTCCAAAACTACATCCGCTGCTTCAACAACTTTTCGGAATTCCTTATAATACGCTTTCAAAGACCTTTCCTTGTTTTTCTCACCATCTTCAGTTGTTATTGGTGTCAACGCCTCATGAATTTTACCTAATAACACATTAACAAATTAATTTTAACAATTAGTTGATAACATACACATGAGTCACATATAATTCAAAGTTATACATATAACAATAATACTAGTTTTGGCTAAGTAATAATTATGTAAACCTAGCAATGTTTAGCGCGTGTTAATCCGTCATTTTGACTTGTTTACACGTGCCAATAAGTATACATACGCAGTGTACGCGTTGATAATTTTAGAATAAGATAATTATCTAGTGAAGACTAAGCATTAGTGAACTTGTTTTTAAATCATACCTCGCACTTGAGCGTTTGTCACAAATCCTTCAAGTCCACCTTCAACAACCGTTTTGCTATTTTCTATTTTCTTTTGTTGACGTTCTTGTTTAGCGGTTTCACGCAGTTTGAGTTTTTCTTCCTCTTTCCTTGCTTTGTATGCTTCGACTTCTTTTAATATATCCTCCTTGAACGGACATATATTTGGAACTTGTATCATTTTCGGTTTCTTGCTTTTCGGATTTTTCTTGGCTTCTTTGCGAACTTTACGCGCATGTTCACGGACTTTTTTCTCGATTTTGTAACGTAATCTTGCAGGTTGACGTTTTGATTGCTTTTCTATAAAGAAAATAATATATTTTTATCAATAGAGAGCATTATAAAAAACGCGAATGACTGCTGCTGACCGAGGATTCAAAAATATTTAAGATGTCTGCAGGAAAGGTTTGTATGCCGTTTTATGCAGAGAAAAACGTATAATACTTACTTAAGCAAAATTTCGCCATTTTAAATTCAATATAAAGTTATATATCTTATAAATGTATATTTCAAATCAACACGTGCACTTCTATTTAGTACATATGTCACTTTTTAGGTTATTTTTGTTGGAAAAAGATGGCAAGATGGGGAAAATTTGAATCTCATTACTGCTCATTACAAAGATACCAACATAAAACCCATCGAAAGTGCAGAAAAGTATTTTGAAATAAAAATTCATTAAAATTAGTTAAATAGTTGATCTGTACGATCTATACTACTTTTAGGAATTTATACCATCGTTTGTGATAATAAGTCTATTGACGTACACCAAAAATTGTGTGCACGTGTTAAAATTTGCTAAATATAGTAATTTCTCCATGCATCACAATGCCTGTTTTGTGTTCTTCTAATTGTGGCAAAAATGCAATATTAAAGGTAGAGCTATTACATTAAATGTTCACTTATTTAATTCATCAGTTTCTCATAAAATAATAGTGCTAAAAAAATGCAGTATGACGTATGTTTTTGACGTTTCAAAAGTATGCTTCACATTGAAGTAATATTAAACAACAATATTTTAAAAAGCGGTTCACCACACTGTTAATCACTTTTTGATTATTACGGATCGAAGCATCACCCCAACTTATCAAATTCTTTAAATATTATCTCATCGCTAATAAACTTACAATTTACCAAACAAATTGACAATCTGCTCCATTTATAATTTTTCACAATCATATAGTAATGGAATAGTTCTTATAAAACGCAATAGCTCGCATGCACTTCTACTTATAATTACAAATCAATTTTATTACATACTCGAGTCGCTCGTCAGTTTTCTTAAAAACTAAATAATTATTACAGCGACCAAAAACCGGAGATGCTCTCTGCAAGGAATGTTTCTTTGAAGCATTTGAAACAGAAGTGCATTACACAATAACAAGAGCTGAATTATTTAAAGCTGGTAACACCGTTGCAATTGCTGCATCGGGTGGGAAAGATTCTACTGTTTTGGCATTTATAATGAAACATTTAAACAAAAAATACAATTATGGGTTGAAATTAGTATTACTGTCTATTGACGAAGGCATAACAGGTTTGAGTGTTCGGACTTGATGTTCGAATGAGATTTTGTATGCTTCAACAAATATTTTAGGGTATCGAGATGATAGTTTAGATACGGTTAAACAAAATCGAGATGATTATGAAATGCCGCTTAAAATTTTATCTTACAAAGATTTATATGGGTGGACAATGGATGAAATTGTAGCTGAGGTAAAGACAATTAATTACTCATCTAACTCAAAATTTAATTTAAAGTTCGTCAATAAACCCACTATTAGTTGAAAATGTATTTGAATTAATTTTAAGATAATTAAAATAGGTTGGAAGAAAAAATAATTGTACATTTTGTGGTGTTTTTCGACGACAAGCACTGGATCGAGGTTCAATGTTGTTGAAAGTTGATTGTATGGCTACAGGACATAATGCAGATGATATTGCTGAAACTGTTCTTATGAATATATTGAGGGGAGATCTTGCACGACTTTCCAGGTGTACAGCTATTATTACGGTAACAAATTCATTAAAATATGTATAAACATGTTTAATTAATTTCACTTCTGGAGTAATTTATTCAAAAATCCATAATTTATTAACAAAATACACATATTTGTGAAATATCGGATGGTTTTCCTTTAAATAGACAAAAACTGAATAAGACTTCAAGTTTTATCATTTTAGAATATGTTTTTGAGATACAGTGCGTACATCTATTAAAAATGCTCTATATTAATTAATTAAGAAACACTCAAAGCGGATATTTTCATTAAAATCTCAACTTGTTGAAATGTTTTTTTATTACTTCATATTACTTATTATTTTGTATAAACATAGATTTATAACCTTTTTTTTTTTACCACATATTTTTAGGGTGGTGGTAGTACAATACCACGAGTTAAACCGTTAAAATACACTTACGAAAAAGAAATTGTTATGTATGCGTACTTCCGACAACTTGTATATTTCTCTACCGAATGCGTTTTCGCTCCAAACGCCTACAGAGGACATGCACGAGTTTTACTAAAGGATTTAGAAAAAATCGATCCTTGTATAATAATGAACATAATACATTCTGGTATTTGTAGAATTTATAATCCCATGTACGTAATTCAATAAAAAAATATATGTATATTTTAGGTGAAAATATGAAATGTGACGAACAAGCCAAACTGCCAACTAAAACGACATGTGAACGATGCAAGTACGTTTCTTCTCAACCACTATGTAAAGCATGTGTGCTTTTGGAAGGTTTAAATCGGGGCCTTCCACGGTTAGGTATCGGTAAGTCAAGTCGAGTTAAGCGCTTGTTAATTAAAGATGATGAAAACATTGCTAAATGTCTATCGGATGAGAACAAATGTTGTGGGAAAGGTAATTGTGGTAATAAAAAAGACAACACTTTGGTCAACATTGCAGCCGAAGTGACGCAAAGTGACTTGAATGGTATTGATATTGAAGTAACTAAGGGAAATGTAATAGATGATAAGTTTCTAAATAAAATTGATTTTTAATCTTCGTTTTGATTTTATTAATTAATACTAGTATAGAATACTGTGATATAGAGATGAATAAACTTGTAAACGTACAAAATTGTATTGAAAAATATAGATTTGATAAATTAGCACTTGCAACTTCAAAATATGATGATCCACAAAAAATCAGTACTGGCAATTGAGAAACCGAATTCCCCTAGATTTTTACTTCACTTTTCCCGATTTCTTCATGTTCGGTTATACCTCGATTAAAGATATACTTATAGTATATTTCGAATTTGAACCAAAAAAACCGCAACCGCGGTTTCTTGTTCCGAAATTGAACCGACTTCACATTTCATGAATTTGGTTTAATTTCGGAATGTGGTTCATGAAACCTTGGTTATTATTGCGTGACCAAAGCAACCACAAATTGATCGCGGTTGTTTTGGCTAATTTTATACTTTCTACCAATTTGTCATTGCGCAAAGCGGGTTAGTGCGTGGTTTTGGTTTAAATTTGTTCACTTCGGAAAATATTATAACCGGAAGTATAAAATAGGCGCAAAATTTGAATTTCGAACTTTAAGGTGTTTTTTAAAATGTAATAAATCAATAATTATGGATGGGCCCCGTTTATCTTTTATAGTAAATGATACTCAAGCTACTAAACTTTAAGCTGAAACTAAGCAATATGCTACTAGAATCTTTTTAGTGGGTTTATTTTGCATTTAAAAAAAAAGTGCATTTTGCCATAAAATTAAGACGGGACTGATGAAGTAACAGATATGTGCATCAGCAGCAAATACTATTTATTTATAAATATCTTTATTAATAACTCTTTTACAACAGAAATAATATGACGGACTGTTTTTTATATATGTTGTGACGCTGTTTTTGGGTCACAATCGCTTCCCGCACGTTTGCTAGGGAATTGCTCGGGCGCCAATACGGGGGGGGGGGAAGACAATCTTTAAAAGGAACTTGAATAGGGAAGGGGTGAGACGGTTTCGAGACGTGCGGGGCCCTGATAGCTCGGTGGAGGTAACCGTGTCCAGGATCTAGGTGTTTATTGAAACCACAGATGTAATTGAAGCATTATTTATTCTGAATAATAAAATATAAAGTAGATACAATAAATCCAGCGGTGGCGGAGTCTTTTGGATTTAATCTTGGTGCGTGATTGTTGCGGCTTTGTTGCGTGGTACGGTGATATGTTCGGGGAATACCTAGAGAACAGACATACCTTCGGTGGAAGCACCTGTGGGTATCGGAAAGACAGACTAGCAGGTATCCCTTGGCGGAAACGCCGGCAAGATACCTGGAAAACAGAAATACCTTCGGTGGAAGCACCGGTGGGTGTCGGAGAGACAGCCTAGCAGATATACCTGGGCGGAAACGCCGCCAAGGTACCTGGCGAACGGAAATACCTTCGGTGGAAACAGCTGTGGGTATCGGACAGACAGACTAGAAGGTACCTCTTGGCGGAAACGCCGGCAAGGTACCAGGAGAACGGAGATACCCTCGGTGGAAACACCTGTGAGTATCGGACAGACAGACTAGAAGATACCCCTTGGCGGAAACGCCGGCAAGATACCAGGAGAACGGAGATACCCTCGGTGGAAACACCTGTTAGTATCGGACAGACAGACTAGAAGGTACCCCTTGGCGGAAACACCGGCAAGGTACCAGGAGAACGGAGATACTCTCGATGGAAACACCTGTGAGTATCGGACAGGAGGTACCCCTTGGCGGAAACGCCGGCAAGGTACCAAGAGAACGGAGATACCTTCGGTGGAAACACCTGTGGGTATCGGACAGACAGACTGGGAGGTATCGGAAAGATAGAATACGAATTGTGTAACTCACCGAGTCTCTTTCGGCATCTCCTCGTGGAACGGTACGGTTTTTACTATCGGCCTGGAGTGTTCGGTTACAGCTGCGGAGGTGCGGCTGATTCCAACTGCTGGTGATGTTTAAGATCAGTTACGGAAGCGTGGCTGATCTCAACTGCCCTTTCTGGTCAGAATTTTGCTGCTTTTATAGGCGATTCGTGGCCGTCCGTCTTTGCACCGTAAGATAGAGATGGAAACAATAATATTGCCTCTTTTTCGGTACAGACTTGCTTGCGGACCAAATCTTTCCGAAATAACTAGTATTTGTTCGCATTACCGATGATGAAACTACACAGAAATGCGATTTTTATACTTAGCCTTTGAAACTTCGTTACAATGTATAACAACTGAACTTGTTTTGGAAACCAAAAATAAATTAAAAATCGTTTATTGTTAGTTTTATGAATTATGCTTCAAAGTAACTTATAATAAAGAAACAAAAGAAAATGAAGTTATTAAAATGATAATGTATCACTTATTATACATTAACACTCTCCCTCATTTAATAATCTTCTAAGTCCCATACTTTTACACAATTGCTGAAAACGTGTAGAAAACAGTGGCTTTGTAAGAATATCTGCCAGTTGTTTTTCAGTATCCACTTTTGAAACATTGATATCACCAGAAGACACCAATTCTCGAACAAAAAAATGTCGTATACGAATATGCTTTGTTCTTCGATGAAACTCTGGATTTTGAGCAAGTCGTATAGCCGCTTCGTTATCAATTTGAAGTATAGGTGTTTCTTTTAATAAATCAAATTCTCGTAGCAACCTCTTCAACCATACAATTTCTCGAGCTGCTTCACTGGCTGCGACAATTTCAGCTTCTGTTGTAGATATTGCTGTTGAGACTTGTCGTTGACTAATCCAAGAGATGGGACCACCTGCATAGATACATAGCACACCTGAAGTAGATCGTCCGGTCTGGATATCACCATCATGATCTGCGTCACTATAACACTCTATAATACCACTTTTGATATTATTTTTATAAATAATACCTTGATTTGCTGTGCCCTTTAGATATCGAAAAATGCGTTTTACCTTCACTACATCACGTTCAGTTGGGTTTTCAAGAGTTCTGGATACTACTTCAACTGCATATGCAATGTCAGGTCGAATTCCACACATTAAAAACATAAGAGCTCCAACAGCTTGTCTATATGGAAACGTTGTATTGAGCGGACTTTCTTCCATATCAGCATCCTTGATAATTGGAGTTGTTACAGCTCTGCAATTGCTCATACCAAAACGTTCCAGTATTTTATCAGTGTAATGCATTTGACTGACATGTATAGAGTCATATTGATCCTTGTTAATCTCCAAACCCAAATAATATGAAGCAGATTTTGTAGTAATTTTAAATTCTTGTCTCAGGTCATTAATGAACTGTTCAAGTTCATCTTTGTTATTAGCTGCTATTAATCTATCATCCACATAGAGAACAAAGAAACTTTTATTGCAACCTCTTTGTTTTGCAAATAAACAAGGATCTGCTTCGCTTCTTTTAAACCCCATTTTAATTATGTAATCTGTAAATCTCTCATTCCAGCAACGAGGAGCTTGTTTCAATCCGTACAAGCTTCTTTTGAGAAGACATACTTTACCAGATCCATCATTATAATCTTCGGGTTGTTTCATAAATATTACATCATTTAATTTACCGTAGAGAAAGGCAGAAGATACGTCCATTTGCGTTAAAATCATATTTTCGTTTGCAGCAACACTTAATAATGTTCTAATAGTAGACATTCTTGCTACAGGACTATAGGTTTGATCAAAGTCTTCTCCTTTCCGTTGTGCAAAACCTTTTATTACTAATCTTGCTTTAAATTTATCTATTGAGCCATCAGCGTTTGTTTTTACCCTGTAGACCCATTTACACGGTATTGCTCTTTTTCCAATTGGCAAATCTTTCAATAACCAGGTTTGATTTTCAGTAAGTGCATTTATTTCAGAATCCATGCTTGTTTCCAATCTTTTCGTTGCTCTGATTCTATAGCTTCAGTGTAGGTTTCGGGTTCTTCATAATTTGCAATGATAGGCATACCATAATCCTTGTATTTTTCTGGACGTTTAAGTTCAGAACGATTACGCAGCTGTCTTTCATAAATTTCATCATTAGAAGAAATATCTTCGTTAGTCCCGAAATTATCCCTTCGATGATTAGTTTCTTCTACATTTTCTTCACCACTAAAAGAGCCATCATCCTGATTTTGAACTATTTGCTCTGAATCCTCAATATTCACTCCATCATCCTGATTTTGAATTATTTGCTCTGAATCCTCAATATTCACTGGTATACCTATACCTATGCCCTCTTTTTGAACCAATGATTTTTCTTGAAAAATTACATCACGAGATCGAATCAATCTGTTCATCTTTGCACACCAGATTCTATAACCTTCATCGTGATCATAGCCTATTAGAATTCTTTTCACAGCTTTCTTGTCCATTTTCTTTCTTTGTTGAACTGGTATGTGCACATAACAAGTGGATCCTATTATCCGTAAGTGTTTTACTCCTGGTTTCTTTCCGTACCATGCCTCATATGGTGACATTTCCGTGGCATTTGAAGGTCCTGTTTGATTTAATATATATCCAGCAGTATTACTCATTTCGGCCCAAAATCCCTGTGTAATATTTCCGTGCGCATGCATTATGGCTCGTGCAGTCTCCACGATTGTACGATTCTCTCTTTCGCTACACCCATTCTGCTGTGGTGTATATGGCATAGTGAGACGATGAACTATTCCTTCCTGTTGGAGAATATTTCTTACTTGATTATTATCAAATTCTCCTGCATTGCCGCTCAAAAGTTCTTTGATAACATGACCAACAGCCTTTGCTTCAGCAATGAACTGTTTTAATTTATCAGCAACATTAGATTTTTCTTTGATAACATAGATGTATCGAAATCTTGTGTAATCATCTCTAAACAACACAAAATATCGGTTGCCCGACATCGATCTCAAAATGGACCACAAACATCTGTATGAATGAGCTCACCCGGTTTGGTTGCTCTTTTTCTAGTGCCAAAAGGAAGTCGATGAGCCTTTCCATATATACAACCTTCACACATTTCAGTGTCCATCCCAACATTGATTCCTAAATTCTTGCACATCAGCGTCCTTACATGTCGTTTATTTGAAGACCGAAACGTTCGTGAAATAACTGTAGTAAATTATCTTTTTCGACTACACTTACCTCAGCATATTTAGGATTAACACATCTAATTGCAAGCTTAAACAGGCCTCCAAAGCGACTTCGCATGCCTACCAGTTTAACATTTTTACCAACTGTTAAGTTGCAAATTTCCATTTTGATTAAATTCGCTGTCTGGATTTCTGTTTTGGGCTGAGAGAACAGAAAATAAGTTTTTCTGAATTTGTGGTACATACCATACATTTTCAAGGCTTATTTTGTGCCAACGTCCATGTACTGCTGCTTCAATATCTATTGTTCCTTTACCAATAGCTTTGATGGTGTCTCCATTAGCAGTCGTAACTAAATGCGGCATTGAAAAAGGCTTAAAGTCTTGAAATATTCTTTGCTATTCGTAGCATGATTCGTAGCTGTATTATCTACATACCAAGTATCATAGTCACATTCTATAGACGCTTCAGTTGAATTTAAGGCAAGAAGAGACATATTTGTTGAATTTTTAATCGAGGAAACAGTAGCTTCCAATTTAATGCCTGATTTTGGTGGTCTCCCATCACCAATCCATTTAAAACATTTCTTGATTACATGACCGGGTTTTTTGCAATAATTACAAATTATAGTTTTCTTGAATTTCCCTGCCTTTGAGTAATTCAAATTTTGTTTCAAAGATTCGGTAACAAGAAGTGCGTCTTGAGGCACAAACTCTGTTCCTTTATTCATTAAAGCCTTCTCATAAGCGCAAAGTTGATTTGTTAAATTATTAATAGTCCTGTCATTTCTAGACATTAACATCCAACTTGATTTAAATGAAAAAATATTCGGTTAAACTGAGTCTTTCGATGGCAATCTGACAGCTGCAACGAAATACATAGAAAAGCATACCCTACGAAAGGATTTGCCCCTTAAGCCAGGGCAAAGTTTAGGTTGGGGAGGGGGGGGGGGAGTAGATCAAGAAAACCCATTTGGTTGACTTATTTCTGGGCTAGCCAATGCTCCAATAAAATGGTGAAGAAGGAGATGAATCGGTCCGATCATGCAGTAGTTGATTGGAAAAACTTTTGTAGAGAGGAATGTATGAATGTGTGTGCGGAAGAGAGGAATGTGCTTGGAGGAGAAGGTGTAGTGGTTGAAATAGATGAAAGTAAATTTGGTAAACGGAAGTACAATCGTGGAGTACGAGTGGAAGGGAATTGGGTATTTGGCGGCGTAGAACGGGGTACGCGTAAATGTTTTGTATGCGTGGTGCCAAATAGATCGAAGGAGGTGCTTTTGGAAATTATTAAACGGTATGTACTCCCGGGTACTACCATAATATCCGACTGTTGGAAGGCATACGATTGCTTGGCCGATGAGGGATAACAACATATGACAGTGAATCATTCGCTGAATTTTGTTTGACCCCGAAACAGGTGCACACTCGAACACCATCGAGAGTACCTGGAGTGCCATCAAACGTTCTTTGCCAGCCACCAGCCGGTCCAAAGCACTCTTTGACTCTTATTTGGCAGAGTTTATGTGGCGAAGGATGAATCATGATCGAGAGGATCTGTTCATGTATTTCATGAAGGTAGTGAGTGAAAAGTATGTAACAGATTGAAATGAATGAGATCATCTCTGTCGGAGCGGCGTATTCATCGGCACTTGTCAGAGCCACCAAATATATATTAAAAGAAAGTTGATTTTTGCATTACTTTATGTGGAAACGGAAGAGTATCAATGGGTAACTTTGGTTAAGGTTGCAGCAGAATTATACTAAATTATGAGGTAAAAAACAAGGTATCAATGCTTAGAATTTGAGGAGGAATTGTTAAGTTAAATGAACAGCATTGATAGAATAAAGTAAGGTAAAAAAATATACGTGAAATGATTAAAAAGCACTCGCTAAATAATAAAAATTTGAATTTGAAAATTTTGAAAAACGCGCGTCTTTTGCGAAAATAAAGCAAAAACTTTCGGTGAACTAGTTTTTAGGCGGCCATCTTTTTTTAGTAAACGTCAGATTGCCATCGAAAGACTCAGTTTAACCATCTGAAAACACGCGCGAGCACCGCAGTCGTATTTCGCGCCCGGTATGACACCACACTATTTCTGCCCATTATATATTTCAGTGGCTGTAAGCTGATCACTTCGGGAAGTAGAAGTACATAGAATTGTCGTTCTTTTGATATCGATTTTAGAGAAACATCTCGAGGTTACTTCTACTCAGAAAATCAGAAGATCAGAAGAGACTTTTAGAAGTAGGATTTGGCGCGAAGATACAAGAAACTGACAGATACAATATTTATGGTGCATAATAGGTGCGTTCTTTTGAAAACTTCTGAGAAGGGAAGATAGCACTACCAAAAGAACGACAAAAACTCGCTTATTTTTGACGTTTATTCCCTCATAACTGTTCATAACCTAATATAATTATTTCGTTGTAAACATGGAAAGAAAGCGTAAAAAAATTTTAACGGCAATAATCTTTATTAAAATAGGTTAAAGTGAGTTTCTCGTTGGCAATCTGACAGTTGTAACAAAATACATAGAAAGCATACCCTACGAAGGGATTTGCCGTTAAAATTACTTTACGCTTTCTTTCCATGTTTACAACGAAATAATTATATTAGGTTATGAACAGTTATGAGGGAATAAACGTCAAAAATAAGCGAGTTTTTGTCGTTCTTTTGGTAATGCTATCTTCCCTTCTCAAAAGTTTTCAAAAGAACGCACCTTGTACCACGAAAAGTAAAAGTATAGCTTTCCTTGTCTAACAAGAAAAAAAACTGACAAGACCTCTGCAACACTCTAGCCGTGCTAAAAGTCTATGAAACCCCAAACTCTGTCGGAGCGATTTAACACTAAAGATCCTACTCCCCCTACTCTCTGCTTTCAGTTAATTACTTGACTTCACTTGATTTGCAATTGATAGTTTCTTAATTTTTTTGTTGAATTTTAAAATACAGTTAACAAATAATAAAACTATTATTACGTTATTATACAGCGTGAAGTGAATGATTATGTAGTTCATACTGGTAAATATATTTTGTATAATTGATTTAAAAAAAAAAATTATAAAAATTATATATATGTACATATGTTTGTCATAACTATCTAAAATCTATGTCTAAAACTATCCTGTTTCTACTTCATAGTACCCAGACTATGGTACAATAACAGCTAGTTCAAAAATTTCACCTATATTGCGTAATGCTATTTCGTATATTTCTATAAAAACACGAACAAGAATTCTTTTTAACGATTGAAATTAATATATGTTTACTCTTTTTTACACAGCAAGCCAGTAAATATATTAAAATTAAATAAAGAATGCCAAATGAAGGTTATGTTTGCAATGGGGATATACTTATATAGCTATTCATTATAGTGTTTTTTTTTCTTTAGATGGCGCTTATGTGTGCGTCACGGCGAGCGCGAAATACGATCGCGGTACACTAGTTGTTTTTTTTATCAAAACATTCTCTAGAATTTAAATAGTAATTTCTTTGTAACTAGTATTCTTTTTAAAGACATTTTTCAAACAAAAGTTGTGCCAAAATATTTATATCTTTAATTTTAATTATTTTCATTTTTACTGTAAATACAGCTGTTTCGGATATATTGCAGGAACCGCAAAAAAATGTTATAAAGTAAATATGTACTTCCGGTTTGAATATTAATTTCAAAAATATACAAATTTTAAATTTTCATAATTTTATCTTCAACAGTTTGGGCTGTAGTGTTCTCTTTTGTTATTTATAATAGTAAATAATCTACACAGTGGTAATATAACGAAAAGAAACCTTTTATTTTCTTTTAGAGAAAATACATAAAACGAAACTATTTATTCTGTCAAGCAAACGTTCAACTGTTTTTGGTTCATAGCAACCCAAAAACCAGATATCCTGATTTTATATCCACAATATTCTCTCTCTCTCTCTCTCTCGCACTCACACACACACAAATACCATTCCAAAAATAATCAGACTCGATTCAGGGAAGGTCAAAAGATGTATTTGCGTTAAAACCTCGAGATCAATTTTTTCATGATTACAATACCTACATATTACTTCGTATAAGAAAGTAAACATTGTACAAACAAGATATGTGATTTAATGTATCTTGTAAATTAGAAACTGTATTTAGTTCGCAAGAAATCCCTATTTTTGAAAAGAATACTCCAACCGGAAGAGCACGTTTACTTAAGTCATATTTTGCGGTTTCTGCAATATCTCCAAAACGGCTGCACTTACAGCAAATATAGAGATATTTAAAATGAAACACATTAATATTATGCACAACTTTTGTTTGAACATTTTCTTCAAAAAGTGTACCGATTACAAGAAAATTGCTATTTAAAATATGTTAATTTTAAAATAGAGTAAATACTTTACATCACTAACCTTTTAAACACTTTCTCACCCAAATTATTATTGGCCATCGATGTCAAATCCCACATTATTTTAGTCTATTTTGTTTTCTGGTTCAAATATTAACAGATTTACTAAATATACCTTTCCCTACCTTCGTAACTATGGCACGATAAATATGAAATTTAAGAATTTCAGTTGCAAGCGTCTTGTAACTAGTACACTTTTAAAAGATAATTTTCAAACAAAAGTTGTGCGAATTATTAATATCTTTATATTTGCTGTAAGAGCAGTCGTTTCGGATATATTGCAGAAATGACAAAACACTTCCGGTTTGAATATTCTTTTCAAAAATAAAAAGTTTGCTTGACTCGTAAAAATGTCGAGATAGATATTTTTCATGATTACAATACTTCGTATAAAATTAAATAATAATTTACGCTTTATGTACTTGTAAGAATTCATAGACTGTCTAATAGTGCGTTTCTGGGCCAACTTATAACTACAGAAGGAAAATTTGTAAATATTTTTAACTATTTTAATTGAGCTGTACAACACACAACTATGAGTTTATTACATGCATCGAACATTATTCATGGGATATATATATATATATATATATATATATATATATATATATATATATATATATATATATATATATATATATATATATATATATATATATATATATATAATGAACTAGGCTCAAAAACTAATTCATTTAAGAACTTTTAAACCTTTATTAGGCATATACAGATTCGTCTTACAAACAAACATGTTTAGAATTTAGTGACGTAACTGCAGCTAAATCAACTCTGCTATACATTGCAGATTGCATATGACTAGGTGCTTTACGTAATACATCACTGCTATTCTCGCTAGAAAATAAATACGATTTAAACAAATTCTAGTGATTCTAAATGAATGATATTTTATCAATATAATATAAAATAAACTATTTATAAGTATAATAACTACTGAATAATTTAAATTACATTCGACTATTACTTAGTTTTATGATATCATTATATATTTTTTATTTGTAGATTAATTGATCTTTGAACATTAAATACAAATTGAAAATGGAGGATAACATATCAGCAGCAGATTTCGCAGAAAAACTAAAGCACATCAAGAAAATCCCAACAGGTATACCGAAGTGGTTGTCTACTTGTATCGGTGAAATCCATAAACACCATACGAAATTCCGTGACTTAGTACGTGGAACTGAAATAAAATGGTCAGACATTGAGTATTGTGAACATCTCGGACAACATTATTATAATTTAGCATCGTTGCATTACAAAATATATCAACAGCATGAAATCAATTTGGAAAGCGTCAAAACATTAATAAATAAATGCTTGTCTACTTTTGAAAACATTCGCCATTTGCAGAATGGATCTAAGAGGATCGCAAATATTCTATCGGCCGCTACGATATTAAGCAATGAAGTAAATGATATTTACACTGGCATCGATTCAAACGTGGACGGATTTAATTCTAATCATCACAAAGCGTCATTAATTGGTACCTCTGAAAATGATGAACTCGACATATCAACACCAGCATCCGCCACATTTCATACGAACTTATTTTGTATCAAAGTGATTGATTTCATTTCACAAATTGAAGAAATATTCTCGCAAAATACAGAAATAAATTACTTCGTTAAACATGAACTTTGTTTTCATCTTGCCGAAGCTTACAACTTATGTAAACAAGTACAATTGTACGATTATTACATGGCCATATCTAACGAACAACTCGAGATTTATGCTAGAACAGCGGCGGTTGATGACCAGAGTTATTTAAAAAAGCGTAAAATACGGCAAATGATTGAAAATGCGATTAAAATTGATTGCATGAGTTTCGATCAAGTGAAATCAGTTGTCATGCAGACATACACTGATTGCCCCAATAGTTTAGAAGACGCGTACATCGAACGAAAATATGTAAAATATTTACTAAAATATTATCTTATACAACTGGACCATATTATTGATACGATTAGTCAAACAAGTCAACAAGAATTCAACAAATTGGTATCCGTTTTAGATATAATAAAATCTATGGATGACATACCTAATTTTTTACATGGAGATTACTATCAATTGCTACAAGACAATAATATGCCATTAATACCTATATTTGAAAAACGCAAATTTATTAAGCAATTTAAAGTGAAATGTTGGAATGCTATTATATCTTATACAGTAACGGCGCAAAAAGAAGTTGAGCTCCTTAAACACATCATTTTATACATCCGAACCGCATTAGATCCACGATCAGTCATTTCAAAATTGAAAATACAGCTTTTCTGTTATTGCAGTTTGAGCACGCAAGACTTCATCGGCAATATTTTATTGTTACACCTTGAAGAAACGAAGAATAAAAACCTGAACGAGTTGCAAGCATCCGCTTATGCGATCAAGGATCAATCATCTTTATTTCTGATGACGAAATTTGTTGATGTCCTGCACCCATATGTATTACCGGTTCAACCCATAGTTAAAACAGTCAACGGCCGATATGTGATTGAATTGAAGGAAAGATTGATCATTTTCAGCGAAGTTTATAAGGAATTATTAAGTAGGAAAACACCAGAAATTCAAGAATTGCATCTGGTGGCTTCTGATATCCATATTGATACGAATTTAACGAAAGATGATTGGAGTGGTATAAATATTTTAATTGTTAGTCAATGTATCAATATTCATGGTAAAAGAACATGGGATGTCGGTGGTAAGTTACAGAAGAACGAAATGCACACCATAGGAGTGTAGCCAAAATTAGTTTATCAATTATTTAAAGCTCATCTTAAACTCAGCTTTATTTATCTGCATAAAAAAACTAGAACTTCTTGTATCTGCTCGCAACAGATACAAGAAGTTGTTATAATCAATTGCCAAACAAATTAATATTATAATTATCTTGATAATTGCGATTATATATATATATATATATATATATATATATATATATATATATATATATATATATATATATATATATATATATATATATATATATATATATATATATATATATATGATACATTTTAGCATACTACATTATCCAAAGAACGAAACATGTATATAACTCTTTTTGTTAAAAATATTATCATTCTAGGATATGATGGTCAACAGCATAATAGTCCTGCTGCGAATGGCATAGAAGACGGAGAAAATGGCAAAAATGGAGCTGATGGATTTGATGGTACAAGTGGTGGGAACATTTATGTATCATGTCAAGAGATAATCAATTCGGAAAACTTAACACTAAAATCTACTGGCGGGAATGGAGGTAATGGCGAAACGGGTGGCAATGGTATGCCTGGCCAAAAAGGTAAAAGTATTATTTTGGCTAACTTCAAACCATTAATCACACCACCCAAACCGAAAATTCAAATTCTTCATCAATGTAATGACAACATTGCAAACAGATGGAGCAATAACAACAAATTTCGATTAAATTTTTGGGCACCTGGTCATAAGTTTTTAAGGGGAACTACATCGGATGGCCAAATAGTAACTTACTCTTATTTTGCTGGTTCGGTTTCGGCCAACAATGAACAGTACTTACTATTCCAAGGTACTCCTGGACAAATTGGTGGACACTTAGGGTATGGGGGTTATGGCGGTAGTGGGGGTTTCGGAGGGGAAATTTGTATAAACTGTTCACAACCAGTTGCCGTTAATATTGAAAATAAAACAGGTAAATTAGGCGAGCTGGGTGAGAATGGGATTAATGGTGAACCAGGAGCAAATGGTAGTGATATGGGTCATGTATATGTCAATGGCTGCTTTTCAAGTGTAATAGAGATCATTGGGGAGAAACAGAATTCTAAAATAATCCGGAAATTTCATAAGAATAGAAACGAAAAGAATTTTGTATATTGTTGCTATCGTGAATTTCGGGAAGAAGATGATTGTTATGTACAGTTAATTCCAATAAGCAACAAGCAATCTGTGCATGAGCGGCATACGAACGATATACGAGATCAAAGGAAACAAACACATGTAGAAGCAGTACGTGTTAACGCTATTTCGATAGATGTTATCGAGAAACACCAAGAGAACATTACAGATGATGTCATTGATGTACTGAGCAATCTACAGGACGAATTTGGGGCAATCAGAGATTATGCCTTAGAGGGAAGTATCGAAAAAGACAAAGGAAATGATTCGGAAATGACTGAATTTCAAATGCGTCGTCAAGCTGTTTTTGATGACACTAAATTTGAATACAATTGGCAGAAACTTAAAATGAACATCGACCCCACACCGTCAATAAGTCATATCAGCTCTTATATACAAGATGTAAACTCTAATCCAAAATGGTTAACTCCGTGGCTTAGTTTAAAGAATGTCTATATTACATACGAACATTTTGATCAATTATTTTCAATACTCCAAACTCATAGAACTGAACTGAGCGATAATTTTGGTGAAATTTATTGTTTCTTGATTAAAAAATATAAGTATGTTATCTGTAACCGGATTGCTAAAATGAATTTATCACTGAATAAAACTGACAAATTGTATTTAGGTCCTGTGAGAAATTTCCTAAAACGCAGTGCCATTGTGCAGGACTTTAAACATGAGGACTTGGGTATTTTGAATAACTTCTTCCGTGATACAAACAAAGAACAATTGGAAAATCTTATCAAATACAGCGAACAACTAAGTCTTGGTTCTATATTGTATCCAATAAAATACTTTCTCATGGAAAAGTGTCATAATGACGAAGAATTTAAAAGAAAATCTGAACATTTCACTATAGATTTAGAAACATTTCATATGCGACTTGAACGACTAATGGCATGCCATCAAACTGCTCTTTTAGAAGATCGAGATTCGGCTATTTTAGAAGAATTTAAACGACAGAAATTGAAAATTGAAGCTTCCTTCTCTACAAGTGACACGTCTATAATTCCAGCGTTTCATGATCATATAAGACAACATGGCGTTTCCTCAACAAGTGTTCGAGAACTTTTAGCTTATATTTTTGATTGTAATATCAAAATATTTGTGCCAAATGAACATATGCAACTTATACTGCATCACGATCACAATCCTTCAGCATCAAACGTGTTCTATTTACTATTACAAAACGGCGGTTGTACGCAATTAGTTATAGACAGCGACTACAAAGAACTAGTGCTAGAGCGAAAGAATACAGCGAAATACTATTCAAGTGTTTCGGCACGTGTGGACAAATTTGTGTGCAAACAACAATTTGACGAATTTTTAGAAGATTTATCATTGATTGGCATTAAACATGTAGATAATGATTGCAGTTATTGCAATAATAAAAAAAAAAAAACATTGATGCAATTACTATTGCAACATTTTCCAGAATTATCAAGAGCTAACATAGAAACACAAATAAATAAACTAGCGAGAAAAGTCGGTAAAAATAAAGGATTTTTATGCATAGTATTGCGACACTTTGATGCAAAAAAGCAAAAAGGTGCCGATCCATTTGCATGCGAACAGAAATTAAATGAATTCCTAGACACAGCATCTTTAATTGACATTAAGCTCGCTGTGACTACACCACACAGTTGTATTTATTGCCGAGAAAAAAGTGACATCAAATTAATAGAATTAATATTGCAACATTTTCCCGTGATTGCAAAAGCACAAGTGGAAACTAAATTGAATAAGCTTACTACCAGATACATTAAAGATAAAAGTGTGTTATGCGCATTATGGAAACGTTTTAATGTAGAAGGAGTTCAGGTGTCTTTTGAAGAATTATCATATTTTGTAAATGGTGTTTTGAAATCACTAATAGTCACTAATCACACTGATATATCAACATTCCAATGGATATTAACAGCATATCCGCAAGAAAAATGGCTAAATGAAATCTTTTATTTAGAATTGCAAAACTACTTCCATGTGAATTTAGATAATATACCTAATTTAATAACAAATATTCGAAATATTCAACAAAAAGGTATACTGCTGTTAATGGAAGCAAAGCTATGTGATGAAAATGACAAAGCAGATTTAAAATGCGTGGCAAAATGCCTAAATATCTTGAAAGAAATTGTTATAGATATTGAGCTTATAGAAAAGCTTCCTTTGTCCAAATGGCCTTACGTTTTCCGGGAACAATATCTAGAGTATAAACTGGGTGAAATTACAACGTGGAAAATGGAAGAATTACAGAAGGCTATGCACTATTTGATAAAGCTGGAGTGTAATTTTGGTTCGGATTTAATTGACAAGTTTTTAAAAATAATGCTTGAAAAGAGGAGTCGGCTAACTAGTGATATATTGTTAGAGATTTTGACATATTTACATACCCAAGAATGGAGTTTAAATGAAGAAATGCTGGAGAAGTTAAAATCATGCGATGTACATAAAATCCAAGAAGTAGTGGGGAATTCGCTAAATATATACGAAGAACGGTCTCTTGATACATTGTTAAATTTGATTAAGGGTAACTCACATACATCAACAGAAATATGTCAATTGGTCGGCACATTCCATAATCATCCATGTTTCACTGTGAACAATTCGGAAAGCCCCAACGCTGAGGATATTGAAGAATGGAGCAAACAGTTCAGAAATGAATTGTCTAAAAGTGATCATAAGCGGAAATTGCTATATACCAATAGAAATGATATTTTATATATGATTACTAAAGCCATCCAATTGAAACGCGATTTCCTCTTGACAAAAACGCAACAGATTGCAATATTGTTATTGCTGACGCACAACCACAGCACGCTAGCGCAAATCAGCACAGGTGAAGGAAAAACGTTGATCGTGGTAGCGGCTGCCATTTTCAAAGCGCTCTGCAATGAAAAAGTAGATATCATCACTAGTTCATCTGTGCTGGCAGTCAGAGACTCCAAAATCAACGCTGATATCTATGAACTGTTTGGCGTAAAAGTGGCACACAATTGCGCGGCTAGATTGAACGAACGGAAAGAAGCATACTCCGGGTCCGACGTTATTTACGGCACTTTGTCTAACTTTCAAAGAGATTATCTACTCGATCGATTCTATGAAAAAAATGTTATAGGTAATCGAAATTTAAAAAATTTATTTGTAGATGAAGTTGACAATATGTTACTAGATAAAGGTAATAATATTTTGTATTTATCACACAACATACCCGGTCTGGATAAATTGGAATCTGTATATTTGTTCATATGGAAGAAAATCGTTTTATACAGTGGCCGCAACGATATAGATATGGAACAAATGTTGAAAGATGCTGTATTCTTTGATTTGCATGGAACATTATCCACAAACGATTTAAAAGATGTGTTGAAAATGAGCCAAGTCGAAGCTAGTGACATCTTTCATTGGTTGGTTGATATAAAAGTGTTGAACTTAAAAAATATTTGTCTACAATCATTTTCCAAAGTAAACGAAGCCGAAATTCCAGAAAAGTATCAACTGTATAGAGATAAGTTGACATATATTACAGAAAATATTTTAAATAGAGTAAAAGAAATTACTGTACCCAAATGTTTCAATAACTTTATCGAATCTCATTTGAACGTATGGATAAAAAATGCGATATTAGCGGCAATGATGGAAGATCGACAAGACTACGTTTTAGATGTTGATCGAACTGCTTCGCGTGGGGATATAAACCCAATTATAACAATAATCGATAAAGGTACCGGTACTGATCAAAACAATTCGGAATGGGAGGACGCATTGCACCAGTTCTTGCAACTGAAGCATGGCTGTAAAGTGTCACCGCAAAGTTTAAAAGCAGTATTCATCTCGAACGTCACCTACTTTAGAAAATACCAAACATTATTTGGTCTAACTGGTACACTAGGATCACAAACGGAACGCGATTTATTACAAACACTTTACAACGTTCACTTCGTCAACATACCACCTGCCAAACAGAAGCGATTAACAGAAAACCAACCAATTCTTTGTACTTCCCTGTCTGAGTGGCAATCGCAAATTGTCAACAGGACTAAAGCATTGCTGCTAAAGCAGCGATCAGTGCTAATCATTTGCGAAACAATCAAAGTAGTAAATGACATATACAGAGAGTTTAAATCTAAAAAAGTTCCAAATGTTACTGCGTACAAAAGAGAACATGAAACGTGCACAGTGACGCAAGAGGCGACACAATTAGAGCCGGGACATGTGATTATAGCAACGAATTTAGCCGGCAGAGGAACCGATATAAAAATCAATCAAGTGTTAAATGACGCAGGTGGTTTGCATGTGTTGCTTATTTATTTGCCGAGCAACACACGAATTGAACAGCAGGCGTTTGGAAGAGCAGCTCGAAGTGGTTGCAACGGGTCGGCTCAGTTAATTATACGAGGATCCGGTAGCTTTTTAAATATGGCTACCGAAAGGGACATGCAAGAACTACAACGTATTTCTGATATGAAACAGTTTTACGACACCAGAATTACGGCAGAGGAAACATTTTTTGAAGAGTTCACTGAAGTTTATCGCGAACTTCGAAATAATTTCGCACCGCCCTTGTTTAAGGAAATTGCACTAATGCGAATTATAGATAGATGGGCATACTGGTTGGACGAAAATGGAATGAAATTGCAGGAAGATAGATGTCATGCGGTATTCCGATCATTTTTAAGTGAACTGAAGACGAACTTTATAAACTGGTCCTCTTGGAATAATGATCCTGTAGCTCTGATAAAACTTGGGACTAAACACCTTGAATCCAAATCGTATCAGACCGCAATACAAATCTTCGATTTTATTATAACAGAAGAACCTGTCTTTTGTGAAGCTGCACACTACTATAAAGCCGCAGCATTTGCGATGTCTCTCAATTTTGAAAATAGACCTTTCAATGGCGATGATTCAGATAAATTGCAACAATTTCTATCAGAACTAACTGAAGCAGAAAGAAAATTTGAAAATCGCAAAGACGCTTGTAACATAGCGGTGGCATTTATGCAAAATCTAAAAGAATCATTGAAAACATCATTTGTTGAAATAGACGCGTTTAAGAATCAGCAGGAAAATCTCGTTAATATTTACGATATCTTTAGCGAATCAATACAAAACGTAAATGGTCGCACGGTCTTCAAGTCTGCATTTGAAGATCTAAATATTGACATAACATCAGATATGTCTACAGAAATATATGATAGTCTAATTGATGGTAAAGTTTTAAAGATGGCAAAAGTTATCCATGTTGAAAAAGACGATTTGACCGACATAAGTACTAATTATGGAATTTCAGTTAATACATTACTGGATTTTATGAGACGAGTTGAATGGGCGGCATTAGACGAAGACACATTTCTGCGGGAATTAGAAACATGTATTGAACTGCCAACACTAGAAGATTTCTGGGCTACATTAATACGACAGAAGAAACTCAAAGAAGAGACTGCATTTGTGATTGTCGATAAAGCTAAACTTATCAATCAAGAAGATTTGTTGAAGGATATTCCAAAACTAACTATCAATATCAATTTAAATGATAAAAAACATGTTTACATGAAACAAGTTACACACATTGACAACGCTTCATGTTATATCGTTGAAATAAATCGTTTTAAAACGACTGTTGGTTTGAAATTATTTGAAGACTTCAAACGACAAGGAATTATCAGTATAAATAAAATTGCGACTATTGACACCAAAAATTCCGCTAAATATTTAAACAAATTTGATTATGTCGTACCTAAACATTTGGAATTAGACAATATATCAGCTAACGAAATAAATGATATATTTCAAATATTGACTGAAAATGGAACGTTAAAAGAAGAATCGCTAAATCGATATCGATTTGTAGGAAAATATGATGAAACGAATTTGAATAGTATACATGTATATAACCAGTCGGTTGTGAATGTTTTTCGAATTCGATTCTCATATAAAAACGCATTAGAAAAGATGTTAGTTTCTTTGAAAGAAAGCGACACGCCCGTTTTTGTTGATTTAACTACAGAACCGCACACAAATTTAATGTGGGACATGATTGAGACGAATCTAATAGAACCAGTCAAAGTGGAAACAATCAACGAAGCCAAAATAACTGATATTATTGAACGTTTTGTATTGAGCAAAAAGCATAAAAAACATATAAAAAACGTATTGAATAGTATGATCTCCAGTTTGGAGAGAATTGAGTGTCCAGTTTTTAATTTAGTACCAATCGAAGAATATTTCAAAGAAATGCAGTCATCACTAACGGACGAACTTAGCGCCTGTAAATTGAATGGCTTCAGTTTTATTTTGACAGCAATAGAAAAGAAATGGACGAGGAAAATGATATCTAGTGTAATATCTGTAATAGCCATGGCAATAGTTCAATTAGCATTAGGATTGGCAATTCAACTCTTCAGTTTAGCTACGGCAACTCAAGTTGGTGGTTTTTTAATGGGTGAAGGAATCGCTGATTTAATACATACCATCAGCTGTTGGAAAACTGGATATTTCAGTTGGGATTCGTATAAAGACCATAAATTACAAAGTATGATGTTATCTATAGTATCCGCGGGTGTTGGTACATTTTTATCATTTAGCGCAACCGTCTCACAATTTGGTAGCAAGATTGCTACAACTGAAGCGGTTACAATTGCTACAACTGGAGCGGTTACTGCTGGAGAAGAAGTAGCAGTAATGGCAGGCAAAGAATTAATTAAATGCGCCAGTTCGAAAAAGATGTTCATAGAAGTGGGAAAAGCGTTGACACGAAAAACGTGCGATAGCATACTAACAGAAGTAGTCAACATTACTGTTATTGCTAATATAGAATCATGCTTAAAGAATTTATTTACTACTCTTTCTGAAACAATTTTGATTGATGTTGATGAGGAATTGCGAGAGCATTCAATAATTAGAACTCTAAGAACGTTATACCATCGTCTTGGTCCAACGGTGGCACAAGAACGTGTTATGTCTTATACAGAGTCCATGTTTAGTGAAGCACGTTTGAGAATAACATTGATCGATTCACATATAAAGATTTTCCGTAAGACATGTTTATTATTTGCAGAGTATATAAGGCAAAACAAGAATGTCACGAATACGGTTTTGATTACGGTACTGAATTCAGTCTTAGATGTTGTTAAATTTGTTGCAGAATTAAATGAGATACGCCAAAGTGTTCATAAAATTCTGAATATTCTAGACAATCAAATGTGTGAAGATATAGAACACTATGAACACCTCATGCATGAATCATTGAGCGATCAGGAAGATTTTGATCATTTTAAATTAAATATCCTTTCAAAATGGAGAAGTACACTTAGCGAAAATGCTAAAATAATTTTTGAAAGAAATGTAAAGGAACCTTCAATGGATGAATGTCTTCAACTGTTAATGAGAAACGCCCGCAAACGTAAGAACAATTTTAAAGCTGCAAGAATACGAATCAACCGTTTCAATTTTAAAAACAAAAAACTGCCAGTGAAAGAACAACTTAGCGACAAGTCTTTACATGCAGAAGTTAAGACGAAATTAATTCGCGATTATCAGGATTCGCTTATGAAACTACGGTGCAGCACCAGGGATTACAATTTGTATGCTGATTTAGTTTTCGAAAACCGTCATATGGACTCTGTGTGCTTAAAATCGTTTGTCAATATGTTTCAACATTCCAAAATGCCGTCGAAAGTAATTGTAATTCAGGTCGAAGTACAAGATAGTGGTATTACAGAAGAGTACCGCTCTGATTACAGTGTTGGTGAACCGCAAGTAATAAGATTAAAATTAGAAAATAATCATTACACAAATAGGAATGGCGGCGCCAATGTAGTTGGCTATGATTGTCTGTACCATGCATTAGTGACTGATTTACCTGAATTACAAACCATTGGTCCTAGTGGTTTTCGACAAAGCATTTGTAATACCATTAGAACAGATACTGCAGTTCAGGAAATGATAGCACGAGGACACCATCGTTTTTCTATCAGTAATAAACCATATGGAGAATTTGTAGGTAATACAAAACAAATACATGATGAGTTAGTAGTTTGCAATGAGACAAATCCCTTCTCCCACAGTAATGTTGCTGATTATATTAATCTATGCAATATAGCAGACCCTATACAGAATAAAGCATATATTGGCAATCCTGTAAATGCAGTGTTCAATCATTCTGGTGGTCTTACTTTCGTTAATAATCGACGTATTGTGGCAGCTTCCACAATCGATAATCCTGTTGATGTGCGATTTTTCGGCAATGATGAATTGCATCACAGGGAAGATGCAAATATAGCTACACATATATCGCGTTATTACAAGAAAAAAGAAACAACAGCTACAAAAATAAACGTATACAATAGTGTTGAAAATATATTTACAATACATCGGAATCCAATAGAAATGGAAAAAAATAAGCGATATATACTTGACCCGCGTAATTATATGAATTGGAACTATGCCACGAAGGTAAGAAATTTTTTTGGGAAATCTAAAGAAACTGTCAACATTCAGCCAGCGAAACAAAGGTCAAGAAGTGCAAATCGAGTATAATACATTTTACTCTTGGAGCTTAGAATCATGTTTACAAGTTGTAACTTAGAATCATTTTTAGTATGTTGTTATTTTTATTTCAGGTTTAAATCGGCACTTGGCATAAATTTAATCATTCGGCTCAACTTTTTATAATAATTTGATTTTATTTTGTTTTATCGCGAATACCTTATCCTTATTTGGTCTGGCATCATAATTAATATGTATTATTTTTGGGAATTATGGTTTTGTTAACTTAAGTTTTATTTTTGAATTAAATTACATTTTTTTCGATTGGTGCGTTTTTTATTTCTAAAAACCTCACATTCACTCTAAAGACGAACATTGTGAACAGTAAGTTTAAGCTAATAAATTTACAATGTATACAAATTGACTAATCCATTTATTATTTTACATAATCATATAGCAATAGAATAGTTCTAAAACGCAATAGCTCGCATGCACTTCTATTTATATCTATAAATTAATTTTATTATATACTCGAGTCGCTAGTCAGTTTTCTTAAAAACTAAATAATTATTACAGCGACCTAAAACCGGAGATGCTCCCTGCAAAGAATGTTTCTTTGAAGCATTTGAA
>JADQWA010000183.1:27749-63463 GCA_018344505.1 Nebria ingens riversi
TTCGTAAAAGAAAGTAATAATTAGCGAAAACATTGATTTGTTCTGGTTAGAAAACTTTCGGGTTTTGTTTGTTTGAATAATTACAATAATTCTTTAGTGTTCCGATGACACCGATGGTCTTCCAACGCAAATTTGCAATGTTTGCTACGGCGAATTAAACCAGGCGTATAACTTCATTTTGAAATGTCGAGAATCCGACAAAAAGTTATGGAATCACTTAGAAAAAATGAATGAGGTTATGGTTGAAAACACCGCAACAAATTTAGACACTACAGAAACGAATTGTTCGGATGTGAATGTTTCTAATATAACTGTTAAATCAGAAGTTGAGAATGTATTCATAGAAGAGATCCTAATAGAGAATGACGTACTTAATTACTCTGAAAGTGGAAATAAATTGGTAGGTAAAGAAATAGACATCGTAAAACATGAAATTGTTATTGATGTGAAGACTGAAATGAAAAATACAAAACATCCAACTGAACCTGCAACTCAATCAGTGAGTGCTCATGTATCGGAAACTAACGTAGACAATTTGAACGCGATAATGAATGAAGAAGAAATGCCATATTCGTGCACTAAATGCGATAAATCGTATCACACTAAACTGAATTTATATTATCATTTGAGTCGACATGTGTTAAAAAACTCGTACTATTGTACGATTTGCGAACGCTCTTATAACCGAAGTGATAGTTTAGCTAACCATATGCGAAAACATACTGAGAAACCATATTTGTGCACAGTTTGTAATAAATCATTCAGTGCGCGGTCATCGTTATTCGACCACAAGCGGACGCACACAGGAGAAAAACCATATTTATGTACAGTGTGTGAGAAATCGTTCCGTGGCCGATTCCATTTGGAGTATCATTTGCGAACACATACCGCAGAGAAGCCATTTGCGTGTTCGACTTGCGACAAATCGTTCAGAAATCAGTCGCACTTGAAGGATCATTTATTAACGCATTCCGGAGAACGGCCATTTTCATGTACAGTTTGCAGCAAAACGTTTACTAGAAATCCTTCTTTAACTGCTCACATGCGAAGACATACCGGCGAGATACCATATCCGTGTATTAGAAGCAATGCGCTCAGCGGCGTTGATAGTAAATATTTATAGATATATTTGTTAACAATATGCTTTAAAATGGTGGTCACGCATTACCGTCTTTTATAATTTATTAATATATTCTTCCATACTGTATTGCTATTTGGTGAATTAATCTGTATTCTTCATTTTAATAATACAATAAAATTTCTACAAAACCTATTTATCGCTTTATTTTCATCTCGAATGAAAAGTTGTCCTAGAACATGCCTGCGCGGTAGTATTTCATTTAAAGTCGGTCATAACCATTATGATTTTTTTCTGTTAGCAAACAATATCAATACTGCTTTCTTTTAAAGCACCCTGAGTCCCAGAGTTATGATTTTTCTAAGTTTCGCGGTTCCAGGCACGTCAAGATCCTATTGGTAAGTCTATTACTAGGATATTAAGTTGAACAGATCTAGCCTATTATATTGGACACACTGTTTAAGATCGTTTGATGTGATTGGCTTTGCTTGTGCAAGTTATATTAGTAACCTAAGATCATGCTTTATAATAAAATATGCTTACCCTGCAAATCCTAATCAACCATATATATACCATTGTTCTCGCACAATAAGACAGAATGACTTAGTGCGTTGCATATGCAAAGTGTACTCTTGAAATAAATAAATAGTTTTTAAAAACTAAGCCTAAAGTTTTAAACATAATTGGCGCAGTCGGTAGGATACACGAGAAAAGTAATTAAATCAAAATACGGCTTGTTTCAACAATTTGTTCGCGAAAACGATCCAATAACTCGAAAATCCTCGCAGTCCCCGTAAATCGAGTAGCCGAGAATAAAGAAATCGAGCAACCAAGAAAGAACACCAAAGGACAACCAAGCTACAGTTTCTGAGTAAGCCGACCTGTGAACGCATCATCCAAATGAACCGAGCCGTCCGAAAAGCAGACCATCAACGCAGAAGCCATCTCCGTGGAGCCAAGCCCAAGTTCGAAAAATAACTTAGTGCGACGCCCATGCACCACATAATAGTACTGTAAGTGAATATTGCACACTGTTACATATTTTTACTTTATCAGAAAAATGGCACAACCCAAATTAGAACAATGGTATCTAGATACAGTACCGGATTTCTATGGCAATTCTAATGAATTAGCCTATTTTATAAAAGCCAGCGAAGCTTTAATTAATACATTTTATATAACCTCAGAACCGAATAATTCCGAAAATTTCGTTCTAATAGCAAGCATTCGTAGCAAAATAAAGGGGCCGCGTCCAAATCAATTTCCCATTGTCTCATTAACAGTTGGGCAGATTTAAAAACTGCGCTCACTAATTCTTACTCGGACAAGCGTAACTGCTATACGCTTGCTATCGAGATAACAAACTTAAGACAAGATAACGAAAATGCCTTTGATTTTTATAACAATATGTTAGAGTTATTAAATGCGCATACTACTTATGTAGAAATTCAAAAAGACCAAATATATAAACCCGCAATAGTGAACTATGGTCAAAATTTGGCAATACGTTCATTCTTACGAGGCTTAAAGGATTCTCTTAGATCACTCATGCAAACGCGTAACACCGCTTGCTTAAATACAGCACTTAAAATCTTAACAAACGACTTTCAGTTTGAAGCATCCAGGGCCGTACCTAAAATATATCCAATTTTTATACCTAACAGAAATGTACCCACGAGACAACAATACTTTCAAAAACCATTGCAAATCCCTACATTTAATCAACCAAAACCCGCAAGCTCATTCCCAAGAGGTCCAATACAAATTTAAAAAATTCCAAAACCTACACCAATGTCGACAACAACTAGACAAATTTATCAGAGACCCCAAACGTCTCAATATCAGAATAAATTCGTAACACCACAAAAAACTCCGTTCACACATGAAGAACTGTATAATTTAGAACAAAGCGATAATCCGGAATTAGAAAACGAATATTATGAAACCGACGAAATAGATTAGGTAGAACAAGAAGAAGTAGTAACCCAAAATTTAGACGAGACATATTTTTTAGATCCTCTCGAAAATCGAAAGTAGGAGAGATAATGCATTTAAATAACCCTTCCCAATTACCATATTTAAAATTAGCAAACTATAAATGTTTAATAGATTCAGGCTCAACCAGATCATTTATCAACCCAAAAATTGTTTTGGGTAAACTGAGTCTTTCGATGGCAATCTGACGTTTAGTAAAAAAAAAGGTTTGACGCATAACAGCTGACTACGAAGTTTGATTTACACAGTAACACAAACGGATTAATGAAAGTATGACTAAAAGAAATGGCAATATTTACTATTTAAAAATATAAAACAAGGGCCTAAGCAGCATAACAAGCTCAATTATACCATTATATAGCTAAAACTAATGGAAAACGATGAAATTACACGCAAATAAAAGCGCGAACAAATTGGCGATTGGTAGTATTTTAGACAGCGTAAAACACACTTTTAACGGTTAGTTCAACTAAAATTACCGTTGGAAAAGAAGAAGAAGACTAATAAAATCAAACGCTCATTTCCGGTGTATCATCGTTAGAGGTACAACGTACATACAGCATGGCTCCAATTATTCTTCGAGATCTGCACAGCCTACGAGAAGCAGGGACAGAGAAGGTAATCGAATGGTGCAGAGAGAAAGGGCTCTTACCCCGAAGTATGAAATGCAGCGTGTGTGGTGAGAAAATGAAATCCGTACCAAAAAGAAGGAATGACGGGTGTACTTGGCAGTGCAGGGATCGGGGCTTGCAAAATCCGTACAGTCGGACTATGAGTATCCGTAGTGGGTCATGGTTTGCCAATAGTAAACTGCCCATTATTGATATACGTCTTTTGACTTATTTCTGGGCTAGCCAATGCTCCAATAAAATGGTGAAGAAGGAGATGAATCGGTCCGATCATGCAGTAGTTGATAGGAAAAACTTCTGTAGAGAGGAATGTATGAATGTGTGTGCGGAAGAGAGGAATGTGCTTGGAGGAGAAGGTGTAGTGGTGGAAATAGATGAAAGTAAATTTGGTAAACGGAAGTACAATCGTAGAGTACGAGTGGAAGGGAATTGGGTATTTGGCGGCGTAGAACGGGGTACGCGTAAATGTTTTGTATGCGTGGTGCCAAATAGATCGAAGGAGGTGCTTTTGGATATTATTAAACGGTATGTACTCCCGGGTACATCCATAATATCCGACTGTTGGAAGGCATACGATTGCTTGGCCGATGAGGGATATCAACATATGACAGTGAATCATTCGCTGCATTTTGTTGACCCCGAAACAGGTGCACACTCGAACACCATCGAGAGTACCTGGAGTGCCATCAAACGTTCTTTGCCAGCCACCAGCCGGTCCAAAGCACTCTTTGACTCTTATTTGGCAGAGTTTATGTGGCGAAGGATGAATCATGATCGAGAGGATCTGTTCATGTATTTCATGAAGGTTGTGAGTGAGAAGTATGTAACAGATTGAAATGAATGAGATCAACTCTGTTGGAGCGGCGTAAAAATCGGCACTTCTCAGAGCCACCAAATATATATTAAAAGAAATTTGATTTTTGCATTACTTTATGAGGAAACGGAAGAGTAACAATGGGTAACGTTGGTTAAGGTTGCAGCAGAATTATACTAAAGTATGAGGTAAAAAACAAGGTATCAAAGCTTAGAATTTGAGGAGGAACTGATAAGATAAAAGAACAGCATTGATAGAATAGAGTAAGTTAAACAAAAATACGTGAAATGATTAAAAAGCACTCGCTAAAGAATTAAATTTTTAATTTGAAAATTTTGAAAAACGCGCCTCTTTTGCGAAAATCAAGCAAACACTTTCGGTGAACTAGCCTTTAGCGGGCCATCTTTTTTTTTTAATAAACGTCAGATTGCCATCGAAGACTCAGTTTTACCATTGTTTTTAGCAAACCCGATAAATTCAAAATTAATAATGAAGACTTTACATTATTTACCGAGCACGGTATATCTAAAGGGACACAATACGTAAACTTTTATTATAGAAACATAAAAACGAAACTTTATATTTTCGAATTTCACAAGCAATTTGACATATTAATTGGGCTAGAAGACTTAAAACAATTAAACGCACAATATAACATCAGAGATGACGAAATAATATTACTCAACCAAGACTAACACAATATTTCCACTGTTTTTAATCCACTCACTTGCTCTTATTTTTCCACCGATAGGGAATTTAAAAAAAGTTAATTTATCTTTATAAGATACATTATTACAACCCTTGTAAACACAACGGTGTCCGTAAAATGGCATTTTCGATAAAATGCAATGTTAATTGTAAAAGAAAACGATAATAAAATCACTTGCTCGACTCACGTAGCTAGCGTTCAGCAGATACCCCGAAGCAACGAATTCGACAGTCAGTACAATACTAAAAGATCTCGGGCAAGGTTTTTCTCACAGACACGCACCGCCATCTAAATCTCAGGCAATATTCGTGCCACACAGCTCCATAAGGTTGCGCCTCTCCATAAACTTATCACTCAACGCTATTGTGATACAGATAGCGTTATATATACGTACCGCTCAAACGAATGGTTGCCCGAGCATGGTAATTATTTGGGTGAGATGACGGATGAGTTGTGCAAATATGGCGTAGGCTCATATATAGATACATTCGCATGTGGGGGGCCAATGAATTATGCGTTCCGTGTTCGGGTCAAGGGGACACACGATTCATTTAAAACCGAATGCAAAGCAAAGGGCGTTACAATTAATTTTGCAACTCAAGATATTGTTAACTTTGAAAATTTGGTTGAAATGGTTACGCAACCATCAGATCCCATACTTTTACATTATCCACATAAATTCGTTCGTACAAAGCACTGGCGTGTGGCGTCACGTGATGAAGTGAAAACATATCAACCCGTATATCTAAAGCGTAATTTGGCACATCAGCGTCGGAAGCGTTTGGTTCAAATAAAAGAATACAAATATAAGAATAATAATAATAATAATGTGATGTTGCGATGTTTTGTTTGTTAATTTTATGTACTTTTCTGTTATTGATATATTATATCTTTCATACTTGAATTTAGAAAAAAAAACATTCATTGTGTGTGTGTGTGTGTATTTTATTTTATCATAAGTCTTATATTATGGAGACCATCTTTTAAATCTATCCCTCTGCGATGTTTTGTTTGTTAATTTTATGTACTTCTCTGTTATTGATATATTATATCTTTTGTAATTGAATTAAGAAAATTATAAAAAAAAAACATTTCACTGTGTGTGTGTGTGTGTGTGGATGTGTATTTTAGTTTATCATATGTCTTATATTATGCATACCATCTTTTAAATCTATCTCTCCTAGCGCAATGGTGCGGCGGTGCATCTGCGCAATAGCGACAAATTACGATTGAGTTTTATAAACAACCTTACATAAAAAGAAATCTTTCTACCCATTCATCTACCATCTCATTACTTACCAAAACATCCGCTAAGCGGGAAAAATTCAAAAATATTTTTACAAATATTTTTTTAATTTTTACTTTCTTTTACGAAGTAATAAGTAAGTATTGTAATCACGAAAAAAAAATTTCTCGAAATTTTTACGGAAATAGATTTTTTGACCTTCCCTGAATCGAGCCTGACTATTTTTGGAATGACGTCTGTGTGTGTGTCTGTGTGTATGCGCTCTACAGCCTACACCGTTGAAGATAAAATTATGAAACTTTAAACTTAAGATTTGTATATGCCTGGGGCGAAAACCTCCTATTTTGAAAAGCATATTCAAACCGGAAGTGCATGTTTACTTTTTTTTGCAATATCTCTGAAACGGCTATACTTGCAGTAAAAATAGTTAGAATAACATTGAAAGATATTAGTATTCTGCACAACTTTTGTTTGAAACATTTCTTCAAAAAGTGTACCAGTTACGAGAAAATTGCTATTATCCTATTTATATTGCCATAGTTACATGGGTATGGAAAATTATATATAATAAATCGCATCTACTATGCATGTCAATTGTTTTAAATATTCCAATATTTGACATTTAACATTTATTGTTAGTGTTACAAATTAGTTTAGTGAAAAAGCATTACAAAGGTTAGTAAATAATTTAAAATATTATATATAAATATAAATGTCCGGCCATAATAATTTTTAATAAAGTGTAATGAATAATTATATTTACTTTAAATTACTATAGAATCAAACATTTTAAATCTAAAGTACATATGTTGTTTTTAGAAATCTGACAATAATCTAACTTTACAATTTTACTGGACATAATGAATGAAAAGATTTTCTTTTAAATTTAAAAATTTTATATTTTAATTTATATACTATCAAATCAAAATATACTGACTACGTAAAAGAAAGTTTAGGGCCAACACATGGCCGATGTTTAAATTATAGTATTGTCAATGCCTTCTAATAAATACGATTTAACACAAATTTCCACACAAATACTACCAATTTCTTACGTTTACAGCGAAGATTTTCAAAGGAATCGCTTTTTTGCCTGTTGTTATATTTTGTCCCTGATCTTGACACTCGAATACGTTTAGGATAGAATTTACAATAGTTCTGGAACATACCCCGAATATTCGAATATTGGGTTGTGCTGTTGTGTTTGTTTTTTAACTGGTAGTAACCAGTTAAAACATCGGCCATGTATTGGCCCTAAACTTTCTTTTACGTAGTCAGTATATTTAGATTTGATAGTATATAAATAAAAATATAAAATGTTAAAATTTCAAGAAAATATTTTCATTCATTGTCCAATAAAAGTGTAAAGTTGGTTTATTGTCAGATTTCCAAAGAAAACATACGATATGTAATTCAGATTTTAAATGTTGGATTTTATAGTAGTATAAAGAAAATATTATTATTCATTACATATTATAAAAATTATTATGGCCGGACATTTTTTAGTTTTCAAATTAACTTTAAGCCAGAGAAAATATTTATATATAATATTTTAAATTATTTACTAACCTTTGTAACGCTTTTTCACTAAACTAATTTGTAACACTAACAATAAATGTCAATTGTCAAAATATTGGAATATTTAAAACAATTGACATGCATAGTAGATGCGATTTATTATATATAATTTTCCATACCCATGTAACTATGGCAATATAAATAGGATAATAGCAATTTTCTCGTAACTGATACACTTTTTGAAGAAATGTTTTTTTTTTGTGAAAATCAAGCAAACACTTTCGGTGAACTAACCTTAATGCCATTTTTTTTTTTTACTAAACGTCAGATTGCCAACGAAAGACTCAGTTTTACCTTTGAAAAAGTTGTGCAGAATACTAATATCTTTCAATGTTATTCTAACTATTTTTACTGCAAGTATAGCCGTTTCAGAGATATTGCAAAAAAAAGTCTTAAGTAAACATGCACTTCCGGTTTGAATATGCTTTTCAAAAATAGGAGGTTTTCGCCCCAGGCATATACAAATCTTAAGTTTAAAGTTTCATAATTTTATCTTCAACGGTGTAGGCTGTAGAGCGCATACACACAGACACACACACACACACACAGACGTCATTCCAAAAATAGTCAGACTCGATTCAGGGAAGGTCAAAAGGTGTATTTCCTTAAAAATTTCGAGAAATTTTTTTTTCGTGATTACAATACCTACTTATTACTTCGTAAAAGAAAGTAAAAAACAAACACAACCCAATATTCGAATATTCGCGGTATGTTCCAGAGCTATTGTAAATTCTATCCTAAACGTATTCGAGTGTCAAGATCAGGGAAAAAATATAAATAGTCGAAGCTCTAAAGTTTTATTGCTTTCAAGAAATATAGGTACATATGTAAATATTTAAAAATCTTGAAAATCACCAGATTATCAAGATATCTAAGAAATAATCACCAATCACTAAACTAGTTGTAAAATCACCAGTTCTAGTGATAAATCACCAGATCTGGCAACACTGCGCTAGAGTCTCCTCATGAGTTGGCCTCTCAGGGACGTCACTCCTCACTCGTGAATCCTGACGTGAGCATCACTCGTGTTTACTCGTGTTTTTACTCTTGTAGTATCTGTAGTATTGTGTAGTATCTACAACGAATTTTATCTTGCTCCGGCAGCAATTATTTTGCATTGTTTTTATCAGTTTTTTTTGTTTATTGTTTGTAATTGTGATAATTTAAACAAGCGCAGACGAAGCATAATTAACAGTGTTAAACAGCTATTATTGTTTGCTTGCAGTGTGTTATTTGTTATAAACGAAACTGTTTCCATCCATTAGTTTTTCTTTTAGTGTTTACATTTAGTAATTTTTGTAGTTTTTCGTGTTTTGATTATCTATTAGTTGCTATTAGTGTTTGTTTGCCGTGTTTTGTATGTTATAAACGAACCGTTTACATCCACTAGTATTTCTTTAGTGTTTGCATTCGATAATGTTTGTTAATTTATTTATCAAGAGCTGGATTCTCTTCGATAATATTTGTTAATTTATTTATTTATATGCACATATAATTGTAATCTACATTTTTGAATGAAAATATAAAATATTTCATAATAAGTTTGTATTTATTTTTTAATTTCCTTAATTAATATATCTTATGCAAGGAAATACCCGAAGGGATTTGAATGTGCCGCCAAAATCTTAGAGCCTTAGTTCCGATGAACACGACTTCTGGCAGCACGGGTCGACGGCAGCCATATGCATTCAAATGATGCTAACATTGCAGTCGACAGGTCCTGTCTCTGTTTAACTCCGATTCTTGTTATTACTTATGGCTGACACTGGCAGCTCTGATAATTCAGTAAACAAAATGTTTCAATCTGAAGAAATTGATATCAATAAAGTGTGCCGATCATGTTTATTAAATGCAGCAGACATGAAATCCTTGTACGATCAGTATTCAAGAGATATGTGTGTAGCTGAAGTGTTTCTGTCAACCACATCAATGGAGGTATTTTATTTTAGTATATATTTGATTAATCGTAGCATTGTGTGTCATTGGGTTAAAATGCAATAAGGTGTGTGGGGGGCTTCATTTGGAAAACGTAAGATAATTTAATATTTCGAATTCGCAATAAAATAGCGTTTTACAATAGGGAACCAGTAAGCTTTTACTATTTTTAATTTTACATTAATAATGTGTGCTATTAAATTATAATAAATAACGATGCCTTTTTAAGTCAACTGATGGACTTAAAAAGGCCCGAATTTAATATTTATTCAGTGACATTTGGACCTAGATTTTGAATATTTCTCATTAGAATTATACTCCCCAACCATTATAATTGAAAATAATGTTATGCCTCAGTGTTATCAATTGAGTCACATGTAATTGAAAAGCTGCGTTCGTTTACTCTCTACTAATAAGTAACAAAGACAGAAAACTACTAAAAGTATCTATTAGCTATCCAGTTAATAGGTACCTTGAGTAGATATCACGGACTATTATAATATAGAATAAAATAACAGTAAAACTATTTTGTACTAGCTCTAGTAACGTTTAAAAATTATACACTAAGAAAAAAAAATGCCAACATACAATATTACCAACCATAGCAAAAAATGAGAATGATTAAATTCCCAACCTCCGACGTCATTTCGTGGGAAATGTTCCTTAATTATTTCCTAAGTAATATAAATCTGTACGAAAACAAAACAGGTACAATCATTTCACAGTAACGTATATTTGCATAAGAATGTTCAAAAATGCCTGCAAGAGCCGAAAAAGTATTTTTTAAAAGCCAGCACTTGATATGAAATAGAATTATTACGAAACGTTGAGTTTACGCACTGCAGTTTTGTTGACTAAAGGCATGGCGTGATGTGTTTTATGTTGTTTTAGTTTAATGAAGATTTTCCGAGACAGATTTGCAACGATTGTTTTTCTGAATTAATCCGATCATTCGAATTCGTTTCAAAGTGTCGTGAATCGGATAAAAAATTACGGGAATATACAGACAAAATTCAAAAGAAGGAAAAAGATGTTTTCGTAGACATTCAATTAAGAAATACCGCAAATAATATCAATATTAACAGCACAGATTTGAAAGACACAATGTTTCATAATATTTATATACCAGAAGTTGAGGACGAACCGCAGATGGAAAAGAGGATAAAATTAGAAGAGCATAACTTTGTTGTAAATACCCATAATACTGATAGTTATAAACAAAATTGTGATTCAACAAATTCGATCAAAGATCCATTGACAATTGGTGAAATGCAAATAGAAACTGACGTACATTTTGAAATTAAGACTGAAAATGAGCATGAGGACTACAACAACGATCAATTAAATATTTCACCTGTTGACAAAATACCGATAACATATATTGGGGAGAGTCACCATGAAAATGTCGAGATGTATCTAAAAAGAACAACCGAAAGAGGTAAGTTTGACATTTATACATTCTTAGCGAAATTCTATATTTTAACCATAAACAACAAAAATAATGTTACTTTTATCGCCCCAGAGACAATTTAAATCAATGTTAAGGTGAACCATCAAGCTCGTATAAAGGCATAGACCCGCCTTTTTTTTAAAAGAAATATGCATTCGATGTGTATTTGCATAAAAAATGTCTGATAAAAATTTCAATTATTTCTATTTGTTTTTATTGGGAGAAAAAAATTAAAAACTATGAAAAAGTGCCTTTTTTTGGTGGTTTCCATTTTTTATCTCCGAAAAAAACAATTAGAATAAAATGATATTTTTACCAGGCATTCTTTATGCAATTATACATTAAAATATATTTAAAACATCGGCCATGTATTGGCCCTAAACTTTCTTTTACGTAGTCAGTATATTTTGATTTGATAGTATATAAATTAAAATATAAAATGTTTAAATTTAAAAGAAAATATTTTCATTCATTATGTCCAGTAAAATTGTGCTAAAGTTAGATTATTGTCAGATTTCTAAAAAAACATGTATTTTTGATTTAAAATGTTCGATTCTATAGTAATATAAAGAAAATATAATTATTCATTACACATTATTAAAAATTATTATGGCCGGACATTTATATTTATATATAATATTTTGAATTATTTACTAACCTTTGCAACGTTTTCTCACTAAACTAATTTGTAACACTAACAATAAATGTTAAATGCCAAAATATTTGAATATTTAAAACAATTGACATGCATAGTAGATGCGATTTATTATATATAATTTCCTATACCTACGTAACTATGGCAATATCAATAAGATAAGATCTTGTAACTGGTACTTTTTGAAGAAATGTTTCAAACAAAAGTTGTGCAGAATTCTAAAATCTTTCAATGTTATTCTAACTATTTTTACTGCAAATATAGCCGTTTTTGAGATATTGCAGAAATTGCAAAAAAAGTCTTGAGTAAACATGCACTTCCGGTTTGAATATGCTTTTCAAAAATAGGAGATTTTCACCCCAGGCATATACAAATCTTAAGTTTAAAGTTTCATAATTTTATCTTCAACAGTGTAGGCTGTAGAGCGCACACAGCCACACACACACACACCCACACACAGACGTCATTCCAAAAATAATCAGACTCGATTCAGGGAAGGTCAAAAGATGTATTTCCGTTAAAATTTCGAGAATTTTTTTTTTCGTGATTACAATACTTACTTATACTTCGTAAAAGAAAGTAAAAACGGGTCCTGGATGGAGATATAGCCAATTAGATTGTTTGGGTAGTTTTATGGTTTTAAGACCTCAAGTATGGTACCAATGTGATTGAAATTCCTTTTCAGATTTTATTTAATGAAATACCTTTTTATTGTATCGTAAAGATTATGATAGCAATTCGCGGTTCTAAGATTTATGAATAAACCTGGTTGAATGGTGGCGCTGTCTATGCAAAAAAAAATAAGGAACTAAAGCTAATGGTTTGTATCCATAGTGTGAACTTGAGAAATTCACTACTAGATAAATTTAAATTAGTCAACTTGTGTCTGCGTACGGACCGTGACTCATATGAAATAAATAGTAAATATTCGGCCGATTTTGCGGCTGTAGTCATCCGAGTAGCATTTGATGTATTTTTTTTCTTTTCTTTCATAATTATAATATTTTTTATATATATATATATATATATATATATCTATATATATATATATATATATATATATATATATATATATATATATATATATATATATCAATATATATATATATATATAATATATATATATATATATATATATATATATATATATATATATCAATATATATATATATATATAATATATATAATATATATATATTATATATCTATATATATATATATATATATATATATTTATATATATATATATTATATATATATATATATATATATATATATATATATATATATATATATCTATATATATATATATATATATATATATATATATATATATATATATATATATATATATATATGAAAAGTTTCCGACCTCAACATGAAGATAGCAGCACTCGTAAATAAAAGCTAGGGAATTTCGTTGTTCATCTGTTGACAGTTACTCACCAAAGTTTCAGCCATTTTGGACGCGCAGTTGTTATGTAACAGTCGTTTGAGTGAGTTGATGTGAGTGTTTTTATGAAAATGGACATAATCGAGTATCGAGCTGTAATCAAATATTTGTTTTTTGAAAGGCAATACGCCTACGCAAATCAAAGATGAGTTGGATTCTGTGTATGGGGACTCTGCACCATCATTTCCCACAGTGAAATTTTGGGCAGCTGAATTTAAACGTGGCCGTAAGAGCTTGGGAGACGATGAACGTTCGGGATGTCCAAAAACTGCAACTACCGACGAAAACATCGCCAAAGTGCACGAAATGGTGCTAGACGACCGCCGAATTAATGTGAGAGAGATAGAGGTTATGAACATGTCAAAAGAACGTGTTTGTCACATATTAAATCAACATTTAGACATGAGAAAGCTGTCCGCGCGTTGGGTGCCGCGTTTGCTCACGTTAGACCAAAAACGTGTTCGAATGAAGATTTCCAACGCTCTGTTGGCGCAGTAATTAGTTTAAAAAACATCCAAAAATAAATCATTTTATTGCTTATAACTCTGGAACTAGTAGGAATAAAAGATTAATTATTTCGGCACAAATTTGGCACATATTACATACATACGTAAGTATATTGAAACTGATTGTATAAATTAAATCAATATAAAATATTTAATTTAAATTATTGTGTAATTTTTACTTAATCTGTGACGGTCATTTTGGTCATGACCGTGGTCACATGATCGATTCACATCACTATTTATATTGATTTAATTTATACAATCAGTTTCAATATACTTGCGTATGTATGTAATATGTGCCTATTTGTGCCGAAATAATTAATCTTTATTCCTACTAGTTCCAGCGTTATAAACAATAAAATGATTTATTTTTGGATGTTTTTTTAAACTAATTATTTTGTGCCAATTAGTGCCCTAAAAATAAAGATAATTGTTTGGCTACTAACAACATCAAAATGTTCATGGTGCCAAATAAAGATTGAAAATCTTTTTCATACATAATTTATACCTTAAACAGTTTGATTTCATTACGGCCGAAACAGAGTAATACGCATTTATATTTTCGCGCATGTGAAGTTGATTCAAAACAAAACTCAAATCAAAAATGTCTTACATTCATACATTCATCATTATGTGTGTATTAATAAAATGTTATTTATGACTAAGGAATGATAACAGCCCCCCTAGCATAATAAGAGAACGATATGGATTCGACCTACGTAATTTAACTGCTTTTGTACGTGCGGCGTAACTTGCATCAAAATCATGCAATGCTGGCTGCGAGACCGTAGGTGTCAAGCTAGGGGGCACAAGACTTAAGATCGTGAGTGTACATATATATATATATATATATATATATATATATATATATATATATATATATATATATATATATATATATATATATATATATACGAGTATATATATTGTGACGAAGTTTCCATTACAAAGTCGGCTGTGCAATATAAAGCCAAGAATTGAGTTGCCAATGTCATCAGTATCGCTGGCGTGAAGCCATGATTTCCATTCGGAACCATCATAGCCATGCGTTCGATCCCCGGCGACGTTAGTTTCGATTTTTTATATTTTTTAAAAACTCGACAAGCACTAATTAAACGGATAGCCGCAGAAATATCTTGTCGAAAAGCAAGTCTGCACCGAAGTAGGTTTTTGTTATGTTTTATCCTTGTCGTACTCATGTAAAATCAGAAGATTTGAGAGTATAAAAGAAATCCAAGATGATAAGAATATCATCAGTTGACCGCTGATGCCTGCCTAGAAGCCACGCCAGCAGCTAGACAACCGATACCGTCCGATACCGTTGCCGCCATACGTGAGTATGCAAAACCGATTCCGGTGAGTTCATTCCGTTTGTATTCTGTTTGGGTACCTGCCAGCGTTGTCGCTAAACGGTTTTGTAGTTTAGCATACCTCTAGGTGTCTTGCAAGCGTTTCCGATGAGAGGCACCTCTTGGTACCATCATATTAGTACCCGCAGGCGTTTCCGCTGAGGGTTGTAGTTTAGCATACCTCTATGTGTCTTGCAAGCGTTTCCGCTGAGAGGCACCTCTTGGTACCATCATTTTAGTACCCGCAGGCGTTTCCGCTGAGGGTTGTAGTTTAGCATACCTCTAGGTGTCTTGCAAGCGTTTCCGCTGAGAGGCACCTCTTGGTACCATCATTTTAGTGCCCGCAGGCGTTTCCGCTGAGGGTTGTAGTTTAGCATACCTCTAGGTGTCTTGCAAGCGTTTCCGCTGAGAGGCACCTCTTGGTACCATCATTTTAGTACCCGCAGGCGTTTCCGCTGAGGGTTGTAGTTTAGCATACCTCTAGGTGTCTTGCAAGCGTTTCCGCTGAGGGCACCTCTTGGTACCATCATTTTAGTACCCCGCAGGCGTTTCCGCTGAGGGTTGTAGTTTAGCATACCTCTAGGTGTCTTGCAAGCGTTTCCGCTGAGAAGCATCTCTTGGTACCATCATTTTAGTGTCCGCAGGCGTTTCCACTGAGGGTTGTAGTTTATTACACCGCCAGTTGTCCTGCAAGCATTTCCGCCGAAGGTCGTTTTTTCTGTGACCCTCCTGTAGGTGCCTAGGCGACACCCACCGCTATCGCCGCAACGCGTAACTGCACCGTCCGCAACTCCGTCACCGAATACGCCGCGTCTGTCCTCCTCAGCCGCCGCGTCGCACCCGCTGTCGACGCACTCCGCCAGCCCAAACGCATCCCCGAAGAGACTAGCGTTCGCCATAAGTTTTTTTTTCCTTTGGTTATTTACTAATATTTGTTGTATATTTATTTGAGAAATAAATAGTGTTTCAACTAAAGCATTACCGTTAATCAACACGCCGACAACCCTGGACATCGATCCTCCACCGAGCTATCAGGGACTCGCACGCACCGTCTTTTTTACTGTTTCTCACCTTTTCCTCACTAGTTCCTAGAGTTCCCCTTTCCCCGTATTGGCGCCCGAGCAACCCAAACCCCGAAAGCGTGCGAGTAGAGGGTAGAGAGAAACCCCCCTTACAATATATATACATACTTAACTTAACTTTTCGAATAACCGACTTTACTTTTTAATAAGTATTTACTTCAACATATGATTTATGATTACAGTACAATGTTCTACTAAGTGTGAATCTGAACTTACTTATTAATTTGCTATTTCATCTTATATATAGAGTCTTATAACTAGAATGCCACATTTGGTGATAAGTGCTTGATCATCTAATTTGGGGTTGAGTGGAGCACTATAACTCCTCCCTTCTTAGAATTGAGCCCCTCCTGGAAGTTCGAGAATGTCTTCCGTTTGAACTTCGGCTGCATTTTTGTTCGAAGTGGGTCTTCTGACTTTTCTTGTCCTTACCCTTTTTACAAAAAGGTAGCCTGCGGTTGAGAGAATGATGACGTACAGAGGCAAGGACCAGATACTAGAAATATGGATTTGGTGGATTCTTCTGTTATTGGAATAATTGGATTAAATGAGATATCGAGTTTTAGAGGATTAAGGTTAATTGAAAAATTTGTGATATGTTGTGGCTGGATTTTGAAATTTAGTTTAGGTAATAATAATGGTTGTCCTTGGATTTTTCTAGAGAATACTAATGTTTGTTTTTGAAATCTACTTCACAATTGTCCTCGTTGTTTATTAGATAGACTCCTATTAATGGTTTAACGCTAGTTTCTTCTGGTCATTTTATTACGACATTTTCTTCTATGTGGAACACTCCCAAGTACTTGTTGAGTTCTGGAATGACTTCAACGTGGTTTTTGATTAAATTTATTTTTGTATAATGGTAGTGGTTTGAGGTCTGCTCTTGGAATATTTCTTCTTCGCAGCTTGCAGAGAAGTGGGCATGGTAATTGTTGGGACACTGAAATATTTTTGCTCGCACACACATGTCATTCAGAGGATGATTTCTTTATCGGATTTTAAGATATATTTGGTATTCGGAATGATTGTAACGAAGTCTGAACCATATTTTGTTGGTATAGGGTACAAATAATGTAATTCGAAATTTTTTCAAAGTTAATTGGGGTGGAAATGAAATAAATTATTTCTGTAGTTATTATCTTACAATTGATTTTTAATAGAGATTTGAAATCAAGTAAATTTTCTTGTCTGGGTTCAAATGGCAGTTGTGCGTGATAGAATTTTGATATTTTCTTAAGTTCTGACAGCAATTCTAAAGGGTGTATTATACTTGGGTATAAGGTTCTTAATTTACAGAATGTGATGGAATTCTCAATATCTTGTAAAATATTGAGAACAAAATTATATAAAATAATTAATTGATCGTAGATATTTTTTGCCTAAAGAATATCTTGAAATTTCTGAAAGTTGTAAAAATTTTGATTTTAAGATTTCTTCATTATGTTGGATGTCAAGAATCGTGTTATTGAAATTTGTAATAATTTGATGGTTTACTGAATAACCTAATTTAATTTGATTTTCTAAATAAAGCTCATTTTCCTGCATATGTGTTAGAATTTCATTATATTTTTTGCCGTCTTCGGCATCTAAATTTTCGGGTATAGATTTAAAAATTGTACCCAATCCATCTATGAGGCCACGTTTGTTTCTGTAATTAGCGTAAAGTCCGATGTTAGTGATTTTAGTGTCTATACTGGTTCGGATGAATGTAGATATTTTGTCATAATTGTTGAGTTCCTGAAGATACTGGGTGTTGTTAGATATGGTTGATTTTAACGTTTTATATTGTATGTTCAAACTGTTGTACTGATCAAGGAAAGGTTTGAGATTATAGTAATGTATAAATGTGTGCGTGGTTTTTTCGAACTTGGCGGGACCGAGGTTGATGGGAAGGATTCCGATGTTTTCTTTAATGTTTCTTATGATTGTTCCTTGTCCCAGTGCGAACAACCTGGAAGTAATTTAAAGGGATAAGTTTTTTGTCGAGGGCGTTTAATATTAGAAAGGTGTATTTTTCCTACCGTGTTTCCATGAGTGTTTTTTATTTTACCGGTTTTAAGTTTTTTATTCAATTTTGTTTATTGTTCCCGTTTGAATTTATGTTTTGTTTTTTGTTGTTTCTGTTTGTTTTTGACTTATATTGTGTCTGATATGTCTGGTAATTCTTCTCTACCCTCATTACATTTACTGATTATCTTTTCTTTACTTTGTTTAAATTTATCATTAATTGTTTCATAGAGTAGTTTTGTTTTATTTTTATGGTTTTCTATGTAATTATTTATAAGCGGTTGCTCTAAATGGAAAGGTGATTCCCTATGCAGATGACCGGTAATAATTTCGCATGGCTTCAATTTTGTTACTGAAAGAATTGTATTGCTGTACGCCAAAAGAGCATAATTTACTTTAATTTCGATAGGTTCGGTTTTATACTGTTTTTGATTATTAAACAGCCTAATGGGTTCAATGAGATTGGAGTGGAAGCGTTCTATCATGCCGTTCGAATCAGGGTGTTGTGAGCTTATAAAATGTATGTTGATTCTATGTAATTGTAGTAGTTCCTTTACGACGGAGTTTTCGAATTCTAATCCGTTGTCCGAAATGATCTGTTTTGGTATGCAATAATGTGTCAAATATTTTAATAAGTTGTTAGTGACTTCTAATCCTTGAGCGGAATTTAATTTGTACGCTTGAGCGTATCTTAAAATGAGTATGATAATTAGGAATTTAGCATTTTCTAAAGTAATACTGTCGATATGTAAAATTTGAAAGGGTTTTGTAGCTGTAGGTATGATATTTAATTTTAAGTTTCGAGGTTTTCTGTCGTATTTTGTAATTTGGCTCGTTTCGACGCTATTAATGAACGTTTGGATGGATTTCCTCAATTTAGGCCAATAATACTGTTGTTTAATGCGTGTTTCTGTTTCGTCAATTCCTCGGCGATTAGTTTTACTGTTATGGTAATTTGTTATTATTTGTATAATTTCTTCTTCTTCAATTACATCGGTCAAATATTGTGTACATTTGATGAGATTTATTTGGGAATTTTAAAAATAATTTTGGAGTATTTGGCTTAATTTTACATATAATTCGTTTTCGAAATAGATATGATATCTGACTTTAGGGACAATATATTCTTTAATAAATGTTATCATTTCATTTTTACAGTTTTTTTTTTGAAAATTCGACTAGGATTCTTTGCTTTGCGTGGTTAAATAGTTTGTTTATTTTTGAGGGTCTCTGGCTACGTTCGACTTCTGACACTATTATCTGATTCTTGCCGTGGTCAACTGGGCATTCTACAATCGGGATTCCGATGACAGGGTTTTCTCTGTTTGAGTGTATTGTGATACCGCTCTCACTTGGTGAGTCATCGTCGTCTATCTCAGTTAGTTGTTCATCACCTACCTCAACAGCTAAAGACTGTGCGTCGTCATCAGTATTCTTACCTTTACTCTTGTCTAATTTCTTATAACATTTTTCCATATATTTGTTGAATTGTTCCATGTTATCTGATTCGTTTACGTTTAATTCTAATCGGGAAATTTCAGGAAGTTTGAAAACCGTTATCATTATGTTGGTGGTACAAAAATGTATTCTAGCATTGTTTTGACTTCATGCCAGTTTAATTTGTCCAATTTAGGTATGCTCAAATTTTTTATATTTTGTTTTACACAAAATTCTTTTAGCTTTAAAAGTGTATAGAATAATCCTTGTTTAGTAGGTTTATTATAATATCTTTCCTTTGTTATTACATAAATAAAAAATCTGCCTTGATATTTTAAATAAGCTAAATTATGAAGTTGTGGGTTTTGTGCTTGAAGTATGTCAACATTATTATATCTAATTTTAAATTGTTCAGCTATTCCAAATGCCATTTCTAGATTTTTACTCACACAATGAGCTAAGCTAGAGTCTAGTGGTGCATTAAATAAATCTCCTGTTACTTCAATAATATTGCTATTATTAGGAACCTGTTTTTTGTTATTTAAATAATCCTGATAAGTAATTAAAAGTGTGTCGTTATGTAAATTGCTGGGTATATCTTGGATTTTGTTATCATCCTTAGGTGGGATACGGCTGAGTGCATCGGCATTGGTGTTCAATTAGCCTTTTTTGTAAACTATTTCGTAGTCGTATTCCGCAAGTTTCAGGCGCGAACGAATTAATTTCTGGCTGCATTGTTTTAATGATATCAACCGCTGTAAGGGTCTTTGGTCTGCGTAAATTTTGAACTTTCGTCCGAAAAGATAGGGCCTAAAGTACTGAGTTGCCCAAACAATAGCTAGGAGTTCCTTTTCAATGGTGGAATAGTTTATCTCGGTCTCGTTGAGTGTTCTGTTGGCGTAAGCTATGGGCAGGTCATTGCCAGGGCGAACTTGCGATAACACGGCACCTATCGCTACGTTGCTAGCGTCACATGTCAGGTTAAATTCTTTAGTGAAGTCTGGGTATTGGAGTACTGGTTCATTAGTTAATATATTTTTGCAAAATTCAAAGCATTGTTTGTATCCCGGGTTGTTTATGTCGATAGTTGCGTCCTTTTTTAAGCACTTCGTAAGGGGTTTAGTTAGTTTTGCGAAATCTTTAATAAATTTCGATAATAACCTAAAAGTCCAAGAAATCCTTTAATTTCTTTACTAGTTTTAGGTATGGGGTAATTTAGAATAGCCGATATTTTATCTGGGTTTGGTCTCACGCCTTCAGGTGTTACAATATGTCCAAGATAGACTACTTCCTTTTTTAGGAATTCCGATTTATCGACTTGAATTTTGAAATTTGCTTTTCTGAGTCTTTACAGCCCTAATTTTAAATTATGTAAATGTTCCTGGAAGCTAGTGCTAAACACAATTATGTCATCGAGGTAAACGAGACATTTGTCGTATGTTAGTCCGTGCAAGATATTGTTCATGACTCGTTGGAATGTCGCTGGTATCTTTTTAAGTCCGAATGGCATACGTAAGAATTTGTAATGTCCGTCTTCAGTATTGAATGCTGTTTTGGGTATGTCTTGTCTGTCCATTTCAATCTGGTGAAATCTAGATGCCAAGTCAAGTGTTGTAAAGTATTGGCAACGGCCGAGTTTGTCTAATAGATCAGTAATGTTCGGTAGTGGGTATTTGTCACCTATAGTTTTTTCGTAAAATTTGCGATAGTCTATGACTATGCGCCATTTTCTTTTACCGGATGCATCAATCTTCTTGGGTACTACCCAAATAAGGGATGACCAAGGTGAGTTGGAAGGTCGAATGATGTTTTGATCTAACATTTTGTTTATTTGACTTCTTACTTCTTCCTTATGTACGTTGGGATATCTGTACGTTTTGGTTTATGTGGGTATTTCGCCGGGAGTTTTAATACTGTGCTTTATTTGATTAGTGAGAGTTAACTTTTGATCGTCGGAATGAAATATGTCAGGGTAATCCTTGAGTAAATTTAGAATAGCGTGTTGTTCTTCAGAATTCATATGTTCTGTTCTTATTTTGGAGAAATCAAAATGAGTTTTTATTAAGTGTGACATATTTAGATTTGGACTGCTATATGTCTCATAATGATCAAATTTTTCCGCTATGATTGGTTTTAATAGATTGAAATTAATATCTTTGTCGGAATTATTAATAATTGAACATAATGCGTGATAATTTTTTGCGACCGTAACGCACTCTGGTATTCTCAAATGTTCCGTTTTAGATTCTGGTATTAATATAGTTCCTTGTTCTGTATCTACTTTGATTTTAATTATTTTTACGGAATTTGACTCTACAACATTTTTTCTTAAGAATGATATGTTGTTTGTGTTCGAATTATTTGAGGAATTATGATATTGCATTTCAATTTTGGCATGAGGTGTTATAATTAAATTGTTAGGTGTATCAATCAAGATTTTCAATAATTTTAAGTTATTCATGCTTAAAAGTAAGTCGAATTGTTCATGGAAGTTGAAAAGGTGATACTTGAGATGTGACAAGTGTTTGTCTTTGTTATTAAATATTTTTGAAATAGGAACTTTTGTGCTGTGTTGCTCAGTGGACGTGCCGTGAGCTGTGGTTATTTGAAACGGGTCTGTGCGGATGGAATGCTTATAATATTTGAGTACAATGTCTGGTTTAATGAAAGATTTTGCACTTCCCGTGTCAATGAGAATTTTTAGATTGTATTCGGGTGTAATAAACCACTTTGGTGGTTTGTAAGATTTAATAATTCCATGTTGGGAAAGGGTCTAATTCTGAGGCTGTTTCTTCTAAAACACAGTTATCAGTTTGATCGGGAATGTTATCGTTGTTTACTAAATTTTGATCAGTTAATTGTTCTTGATTGCTGTAATTATGAGGTTCTGAATTAATAACTGGTTCCGCGTCTTCGATATTAAATAGTTCTTCTGATATCAAGTTTGACAAGTTCGGTCTGAATTGGATTTGGCAATATAAAATTTCGATACGAGTTTCTCGCAAATATCAATGAACCGGGGGAGTAATTCTTGCTCACCGTGTAATTCTGGCAGCATATCAAGATATTCTTTCTTCATTACTGCCATTGTTAATCGGGATTGTCTTATGTTAATATTTATTTTATGATTAATTAAATTTATTTCAAGATCTTCGAGATCTGATGGTTCAGATTCCGTATTTGAATCAGAAGTACTTTCTCTAAATGACATATGTGACTTACACAAATATTGGTGTCCGCTTCATTTGTTCTGAAGTTGTCCACGGGGTTGAAGGTCACAGCTGAAGTTCCCTGATGTACGCTCAGATGATTCGGGTGCTGGATCTGGCTTCTGATGTTCACTCAGTTGCCTACGTAGTTGATGTTGTTCGGAGAAGTTTGTTATTATATTATTTTTTTTGGTCGTTCGTCAATTTAATCATAAAAGTGAACCAAATTATTTTCGTTAATTTGTATTGATTATCCTACCGACTGCGTCACTTAACTTCTCGAATAACCGACTTTACTTTTTAATAAGTATTTATTTCAACATATGATTTATGATTACAGTACAATGTTCTACCACTAAGTGTGAATCCGAACTTACTTACTAATTTGCTATTTCATCTTATATATAGAGTCTTATAACTAGAATGTCACGTTTGATGATAAGTGCTTGATCATCTATTTTGTGGTTGAGTGTAGCACTATAACTCCTCCCTTCTTAGAATTGAGTCCCTCCTGGAAGTTGGAGAATGTCTTCCGTTTGAACTTCGGCTGGATTTTTCTTCGAAGTGGATTTTCTGGCTTTTCTTGTCCTTACCCTTTTTACAAAAAGGTAGCCTGCGCCCCTAAAATCAGGGCGAAATTTAGGTTGGGGGGGGGGTCAGAGAAAGCATACCTTTCTACTATATATATATATATTTATATATATATATATATATATATATATATATATATATATATATATATATATATATATATATTACATCTGCAATATCTTGCACACGACTTTCTTATATCAGTTTAGGTAGAAAAGAACTAAATACAAACTTTTAATTATTTATTATGACCAGATATTTGTTAGTTTACAAATAAATTAAACACCTTACACACACACAGACTCAATTCAGGGAAGGTCAAAAGGTGTTTCCCCGTTAAAATTTCGAGATCGATTTTTTCATTATTACTATACTTATTACTTCGTATAAGGAAGTAAAAATAAATCTATAAAGTAAACTGCTCCCTCGAATTTCTACGAAGTAGTAAAAAATAAAACAATTACACAGAACTAGGCACATATTAAGTCAGCTGTTGAGACACGATACTGTCATAACAAATTTAATTGTTCTTAGAAATATCATCGAATTTTACAATTATTGGCGAGTTATTCGTGCAAATTTAGTGTTCAATATCAACATTAAACATCAAATCTATATTTTTCAATACATTTTTAAAATTATTTTGTGTGTTGATGTTAAATTACAGTTTTCTATTTGTTTACACTTGCTTCTTTCTTCTTAGAGATTTTTTCTCCATTCTATACACCAAAAAGAGGACTTTTAATAGTTCATAAATATTCCTCATTAAATCACGCTGCTAAATCAGAAGTTTTATTGTTTCGCGTTTAAAGCATAAAATTAATTTAAGTGCTTGGTTAACATTCATTTATTAGCCCGTACTTTATTGCGAGCTCTACAAAAGGTTTGTTCCAACCACTGAAATATATAACTGGAACGGCTACTGACGTGCTCGCTGCGAGCCGAGAGAGAATCACAGGGGGATATACCTCTCTCTGTCGGTACAGTCCGATCGGCAAGTAAAACAGTAGTTATAAATAGTATATATCATTGAATGTTTAGCTCATTAAATAGGTGATTTGTTAACGTAGGAATTTCACGCAGCAATGCTTCACCATTTTATTTTTCTCAATAACCACCCAAGCCTAAGCTAAACACATATTTCATACTCTACGCTTCTAACACTTTCTAACGATACTGCACATAACATGGCTTCGTCACTAATGCGCAGAAGTGTGGGAAAGAGAAACATATACTCTCCTATATCATGCTATCTCGGCCCGTTTACACTCTTGGGTTGGCCTGGCAGTGCCCTTTCCAGTTTATTATATATTTCAGTGGTTCCAACACACAGTTTGCGTCAGTTTCATTACATTATATAAAGACTGGACGGTGCACTGCCCAGACCTATCCATGATTGTATTTTTATATAGGAGGGTATTTGTTTCTCTCTCACAATTCTGCGCATGCGTATTAGTGACGAATTCACGTAATGTACAATTTCGTTAGAAACTTTTAGAAGTGAAAAATAATTCTGAAAATATATGTGCTTTTCTTGGAAAAAATAAAATGGTGAAGCATTTTTAACAATTTTTTGTAGAACTCCTTCGTTAACAAATCACCTATCAAACAATATCATCACAAAACTCCCTACCTCCAGCGGTAAATTTAAACATAATGCTAGAAAAAAAGAGTAGTTTAATAGAAACTATTAGGCAAGACAAGCTGCAGTACCATAAAAAAAAGTTTGTAATAGAAATGGAAAAATTACAGGAAATGAAAAGGAGGAACAATTTAATTGAAGAACGAAATGAGATTTGAAAGAAAATCAAATGCAAGTGTTCTTAATTTATAAAATCAATTTTTTATGTAACCTTTTTTTTTCTTTTCTAAAACTGAATCCTCACTGACGTTTAGTAAAAAAAATGGCCGCCAAAAGGCTAGTTCACTGGAAGTGTTTGCGTGATCTGCTTTCTTCGATATAACGAGCTGATACTAATATCAAATCTGTCAGCAATTTCCCTAAAGCTGGCTGTTTGATGTCCAATAAACCATAAAAAGATTTGAACCTATAGATAATATATAAATTACAGAAATCTTTAAACCCTTGTTGGGTAAAGTGAGTCTTAGCGGGTCTCACTGACAGTTGCCAACGAAGAAGCGTTTACATAGTAACAAAATCGGAGCTATGAAAGGATGACTAGATGAAATATCAATATTTACTATTTTAAAAGACAACAAACTAAATTTGAAAAAAGACAAAAGACTATCAATTTCACAAATATTCCTTATCTGTTGTGTCATCGTTATAAATATATTGTTTATGTATTCAGAAATTCGCCTAAAGTGTAGCACAATCAATACTAAACAGCTCGCCGAATATGTAATGTTTATAATATTCAATATATAAAATAGATTTCTTGATTGATAATGTTATATTGTCATTGTTCATTTGATTGTTACTTTGATAATTTTAATTATTGTACAAATATTATTTATTTATTCAGAAACTCGCCATGCCAAACTTTGGGCATTGGCTCAGCCAATGCTAAAAAAGTCGCCGAAGGCGAGCTCTGAGCATTGGCAAAGCCAATGCTTGTTTTATTAATAATTATGTATTTATTTATAAATAAAATTTTTATTATATTTCATTTATTGCATATTTACTGTAAAATACATTTCGATAGCTGTACGTTAGTTTTTTGCTTGCTCTATTTAATCGCTAGTTGACCATTACCTTTCTGGCAAGCTACTGGGCTTCTTACTTCGCCAGATGTTGGCGTTAAAAGGGTCTCTAATTCACCAGTTTCTACCGTCCGACTAGCGTAAATTTCTATTTGGGTATGAAAACGGACGAGTATCTATGGTTAACTTTGGCTAAGTTAGCGGCATAATTATACTAATTTAGTTGAGGCAAAAAAACAAGGGATTAAGACCGGCGTGAAACTGGCAACAAAAATTTCCAGCAACAAAAGTATAGTCCTACCGTTCAATAAAGTTGTCAGCAACAAAATGTTTTCAGCAACAAACGTTAAATATGGACTAATAGGAACATTTCGATAATATTTTACTAAAAAACGATGCAAATGTATTATTTAAGGACTAAAGCATTTATATAAAAAATAACCGTACGGGTTCTAATACATTAATAATTAATTGAAAATTTATGTCTCTGGACAACTTACTTGAAAAATAATTTATTTTTCAGAAATAGGGCTAGGCAGGTGATTCTCGTTTTCAAAATTTAATAATAGACACCCTTCTGCAAAATTGTACGTATTCAAAAGTCGGCGAGCTGCCGTAGGGGATGATGTATTTTTAAAATTCAACTTGTACTTTGAAATCGCTATACACATTACTAGAAAAATTAATTATTTTTGAAAACAAGGGTAGGTAGGTGATTCTCGTTTTCAGAATATAATAATAGATACCCTTCTGCAAAATGATGCGAATTCAAAAGTCGGCGAGCAGATGGCATTTGATGAATTGATTTAACAAGTTTATTTTTCGTATTATTCTTGTTATTTTTGAATAGCTTAAATGCAAGGGTTTTAATTATTTCATGACTTTGTTTTAATTTAATTACGTCACCAAATAGCAATGAAGGATAATCATTTTTTAAAGAATTAAATATATTATCTATATGAAGTGTTGACATTTTAAGAACTGTATTAGGTTATAGAACAAATAAATTGATATATGATTATAAATATATTATATATAACATATAAAACAAAATCAAAATATTGAGACATTGAAGATATAAAAGTAACTATAAACAAGAAACATCGGCCATGTATTGGCCCTAAACTTTCTTTTACGTAGTCAGTATATTTAGATTTGATAGTATATAAATAAAAATATAAAAAGTTTAAATTTCAAGAAAATATTTTCATTCATTGTCCAATAAAAGTGTAAAGTTAGTTATTGTCAGATTTCCAAAGAAAACATATGTATTTCAGATTTTAAATGTTGGATTTTATAGTAGTATAAAGAAAGTATTATTATTCATTACATATTATTAAAAATTATTATGGCCGGGCATTTTTTAGTTTTCAAATTAACTTTAAACCAGAGAAAATATTTATATATAATATATTGATAACCAAAAGAAAATATTAATAATAATATATAAATAAACAATGTAATTAATGGTTTGCATAAGTAGACAAAAGAAAAACAAAAACAAGTTGTTAGAAAAAATAAAGAATAAAAGTGACATATATTTTTCGTGCAATAAGTCTTGCAATATAATAAACTCATCCTAAGATATAGTCTATATTTATTTCTGTTTAAATACATATCTTAATTACGTCCTTTCATGGTAGCAGAGCGTAGTTTCTGTTTGTTATTTGAATAAATAAATATATATATATATATATATATATATATATATAAATTTGGTGAGAAATAACAAGAAATGGATGAAGAGACATACAGAATACCACTGTTAAATGGTAAAAACTTCAATCATTGGAAGAATTAAACTTGCAAGAGTGTATAGAAGTAAGAGATGAAAAACTCTATACCGTTCCTGTAGATGCCACACAGGCAAACAAGGATGAAGTTGAGAAACGCACGAAGGAAAGATTTAGAAAAGAAATGAAATGCAAATCAATTCTTGTTCAAAGAATTGCTGACTCACATCTAGAGTTAATCAAAGAAAAGCAAACTGCATTAGAAATATCGCAAACATTAGAAAAAACATTTGAGAGAAAGGGCATAGCGGCTCAACTGATGATAAGAAAGAAATTACTTTCTTTGAAATTAGAAGAAAACTATAGTTTGGAAGAACATTTCATAAATGTGGACAAATTAATAAGAGAACTGAAAAATTGCGGAGCTAAAATGGAAGATGCAGACGCGATTTGTCACTTATTTCTAACCCTCCTAAGTCATTTGATACCATAATAACTGCATTGGAAACTGTCACAGACGAAAAATTATCTATGGAATTCGTAAAAGGCAGACTCCTGGATGAAGAGATGAAAATGAAGCGAAGCTTTAGAAACACAGAAATAGAAATAAGAAAGAAAACACAACCAGCAGCTTTTGCAGCACCATTCATCTACAAATGCTACAACTGCGGTAAGAAGGGACACAAGAAGGCAGATTGCAAATACAACGACTACAAAAAGAAGAAACCTTGGGAAAATAAAGCTAAGTGTGACACAGCAGTAACCTTTGTTGCAACGGATAAAACAAGTAAGACTAATTCCACTTCATTAACAAAAATCAAATGGTTTTTGGACTCGGGTGCAAGTGAACACATGGTCAATCATGTAAAATACTTCACCAGACTGGAAAAACTGCAAACACCGATCAAGATTGATGTAGCTAAGTCTGGCGAAACAATGACATCCAATGCAAAAGGAGATATCGAAGCTTACGTCACAACAAATGGCAAACACATATTGTGCACTATAAAAGATGTATTGTTTGTTAAAAAACTGGACTACAACCTTTTGTCAGTGAGCAAAATGGAATGAAAGTAGTTTTCGAACATGGAAAGGCAAAAAATTTACAAAAATTTTAGACTTACTGCTGTTGCCTACAGAAAAACTAAGTTGTATGAAATAGAATTCATGATAGAAGGTCAAAGAACCAATCTAGCCAGAACGACAGAAGAAAATACCGAATTATGGCATAAACGACTAGGTCATATCGGTATGAAAGCATTACTGAGAATAAAAAAGCAAAGTCTAGTAGATGGAATAAATGGAGAACTGCGTGAAAGTCATTCAATTTGCGAAGCATGCACTGAGGGTAAACAAACCAAGTTACCACATCTTGGAGGAAGACCACCGGCAACAAGACCATTGGAACTAATACACACAGATCTCTGCTGTCCGATTAAACCAATGTCATGGGATGAAAAACGATATTTTCTCACAGTCATTGACGACTACACCCATTTCTGCATTGTGTACATGCTAGAAAACAAAAACGAAACTTTCAAATACATCAAACAGTATGAAGCCATGGCAACTGCGAAGTTCGAAAGAAGAATATCTCGAATGAGATGTGATAATGGTACTGAATATACATCGGAAGCATTCAAAATCTTCTGCCAAGAAAAAGGTATATCTGTCGAATACACCGTACCGTACACCCCGCAACAGAACGGCGTAGCAGAACGGATGAACCGAACCATAATGGAGACCGCAAGATCAATGATGATGGGAGCTAAATCGAAGAAACAATTTTGGAGTGAAGCAGTACTAACAGCGACGTACATAATCAATAGACGACCAACCTCAGCACTAACAAATAAAACACCAGCAGAATTATGGTATAATCATAAACCGGACATATCAAATATGAGAGTATTTGGATGTGCTGTGTATCTGCACGTACCAAACAATTTGCGAAGTAAACTAGATAAAAGAAATAAGAAATGTTTCTTCGTTGGATATGCTCCTAATGGTTATAGATTATGGTGTCCTGAGGAAAATCAAATAATTCGAGGAAGAGATGTAATATGCCACGAAGAAAAATTCTCATTTGTCGAAGAACCGGAATACTTCATAGAAACCAACACAAGTGAAGATGAAAGCACTGAAAACTGCTTAAATGTAGAAAAAGATACAAACGAATCACTTATTCAAATGAGCGAAAATGAACAAGCGCTAGAAGAAAAACCAGTCCAATTGAATCACAAGACCAACCAAATACTGAAGAAAAATATCCAAAACGAGAAATAAGAAAACCAAAATGGTTAGATAACTATGATACTACATATTTTGCTTTAAATGCAGAAAGCTATGTAGAAGATTTACCAAGATCCTACGAAGAAGCAACGTCAGGGCCCGAAAAAGAATATTGGATCGATGCTATAAAAAGTGAAATGAATTCGCTTGACAAAAACAATACATGGTCCTTAATTAAAGCTCCAAAATATCAAAAAAATCATTCCATGTAGATGGTTGTTTAAAATTAAAAGAGATGCTGATGGAAATCCAAGTCGCTATAAAGCCAGGCTAGTTGCAAAAGGCTTTCTACAAAAATATGGACTTGAATATAATGAAACATACGCGCCTGTAGCCAAACTCGCCACATTACGAATTATGCTAGCCATTGCAAATCAAAATAATTTTTTATTGCATCAAATGGACGTAAAAACAGCATTTTTGAATGGTGAACTCGACGAAGATATATATATGACACAGCCTGCCGGATTCATTAAAGAAGGTTTTGTATGCAAATTAAAAAAATCTCTGTATGGATTGAAACAATCACCCAGATCATGGAACCACAGATTAAATAAATTTGTTACTAGCTTGGGATTTAACAGATCAAATGCAGACTATTGCCTGTATATAAAAGGAAACACTTTAAATGATCTGATCATCATACTTGTATTCGTAGATGACTTCATCATTTCATGTAAAAGTGAAACAGAAATTATGAAAATAAAGAATAAACTAAAAAACGAATTTGAAATGGAAGATATCGGAGAATTATCTTATTTTCTTGGAATAAAGATCGAAAGAAATATAAAAACAGGTATACTCACACTTCATCAAGAAAAGTACCTAGAAAAACTACTGCAACGTTTTGGTATGTCTGATTGTAAACCTGTAGGAACACCAATGGAACCAAATTTTAAATTTAAAAATGTGGCAATCGATGAAAATTTTGATAAACCATATCGAAATCTAATAGGATGTCTTATGTATGCAATGCTTAGTACACGACCAGATCTAAGTATCGCCGTAAGTTACTTGAGCAGATCCCAAAGTAATCCATCTGAAGAAGCCTGGATACAACTAAAACGAGTTTTACGATACATAAAAGGAACACTAAAATTAAAATTGAAATATGAAAGAAACGGAACGGAAAGCTTAATAGAAGGCTATGTAGACGCAGACTGGGGATCCGACATTGATAGAAAATCTACCACCGGATACCTCTTCAAAGTACATGGGTCATGCGTCTCGTGGGCCACACAAAAACAACCGACGGTAGCGTTGTCATCCGCAGAAGCGGAGTATATGGCGCTAAGTGCAGCTGCTTGTGAAGCAGTATGGATAAAGAAATTACTGAACGACTTCAAGGTAGATAAAATACCTACAATAATCATACATGAAGACAACCAAATCTGCATACAAATTGCGAAAAATCCTGAACAGCATAGAAGAACAAAACACATAGACATTAAACATCATTTTGTCAGAGAAAATATCTACAATGGAATCATTGAACTTCAGTATATAGAATCAGGAAAACAAATAGCCGATACTCTAACAAAGGCGTTACCAAGACCACAATTTGAAAATTTAAGATGTCAGCTTGGCTTACAGAATCACATTGAGGAGGAGTATTGATAACCAAAAGAAAATATTAATAATAATATATAAATAAACAATGTAATTAATGGTTTGCATAAGTAGACAAAAGAAAAAAAACAAAATAATAAAAGTGACATACATTTTTCGTGCAATAAGTCTTGCAATATAATACACTCATCCTAAGATATAGTCTATATTTATTTCTGTTTAAATACATATCTTAATTACGTCCTTTCATAATATTTTAAATTATTTACTAACCTTTGTAACGGTTTCTCACTAAACTTATTTGTGACACTGACAATAAATGTTAAATGTCAAAATATTGGAATATTTAAAACATTTGACATGCATAGTAGATGCGATTTATTATATATGATTTCCCATACCTACGTAACTATGGCAATATCAATAAGATAAGATCTTGTAACTGGTACTTTTTGAAGAAATGTTTCAAACAAAAGTTGTGCAGAATACTAATATCTTTCAATGTTATTCTAACTATTTTTACTGGAAGTATAGCCATTTCAGAGATATTGCAGAAATTGCAAAAAAAAGTCTTAAGTAAACATGCACTTCCGGTTTGAATATGGTTTTCAAAAATAGGAGGTTTTCGCCCCAGGCATATACAAATCTTAAGTTTAAAGCTTCATAATTTTATCTTCAACGGTGTAGGCTGTAAAGCGCATACACACAGACACACACACGCACACACAGACGTCATTCCAAAAATAGTCAGGCTCGATTCAGGGAAGGTCAAAAGGTGTATTTCCGTTAAAATTTCGAGAAAATTTTTTTCGTGATTACAATACTTATTACTTCGTAAAAGAAAGTAAAAAGCCAAACACACATATGAAAGTAAATAAATTTAATATTAAATACTTAATTTTTTTAAAATCCAAAGAAATAAACAAATATAAAGGGTACACAATTTTTCAAAATTTTTAATTATAAGAAGGAAATATTAAAAATAAATTAATGCAATGGAAAACAGAATACGCAAATGAACAACGAAATAGAATCAAAGTAACTAGAAATAAGAAAACAAACACTTTTGCATATACATTATATAAATAAAATATTGATTACCTAACTTTAAAATGAATCTCAAGAAATAAACGAATATAAAGCCTACACAATTTAAAATTATTCGACAGGAATTAATATCCAAAATATAATAATAAAGTGGAGTATAGAAAACGAAACTAAACAACGAAATAAAACCAAACTATAAATAAGAAAAACAAACATACACTTTACATATTCATACAAATAAATACAATATAGAAAACTAAATTATTATTATATTTTGAAAACGAGATGACCTACTTCGTTTATTTTCATAAAAAAAATTTTTTACAACTAATGTGTATAGCGATTTCAAAGTACAAGTTGAATTTTAAAAATACATCATCCCCTACGGCAGCTCGCCGACTTTTGAATACGTACAATTTTGCAGAAGGGTGTCTATTATTATATTTTGAAAACGAGAATCACCTACCTAGCTCTATTTCTGAAAAATAAATTATTTTTCAAGTAAGTTGTCCACAGACATAAATTTTCAATTAATTATTAATGTATTAGAACCCGTACGGTTACTTTTTATATAAATGCTTTAGTCCTTAAATAATACATTTGCATCGTTTTTTAGTAAAATATTATCGAAATGTTCCTATTAGTCCATATTTAACGTTTGTTGCTGAAAACATTTTGTTGCTGACAACTTTATTGAACGGTAGGACTATACTTTTGTTGCTGGAAATTTTTGTTGCCAGTTTCACGCCGGTGGGATTAAGCTTAGTCAGGTATTGGGGAAGGTTTTGTTATGTTAAATTATCAGCATAAAATGTAAACCGCATGGAAAAAATACCCAACGAAGGAAGTTGCATAATGCGTAATAAGAGTTTTTGTTAGAATACCTTAAAATGAAAAAATTTAATTTTCAAAAAGCACGCGCTGATTTTTTTTTTTTCATTTGAAATTTTGGAAATACGCGCTTTTTTGTGAAAATCAAGCAAACACTTTCGGCGAACTAGCCTTTAGCGGCCATATTTTTAGCTCGCCGTACGTAGTACCGAAGGGCTTAAGTGTTTGTCAACATAATTAGTCTGTAACATTCTCGGATTGAAAAGTTTCTATAATCGAAAAAGTTCGTCATTTATCGCCCTGATGACAAAAATGTAAATATCTCAAATACTTGGTGGTAACATGTTGATCGCTCGCTAGTCGTAAGATCAACCATCTTCACCTCTTCTCCTCTGAAGATACTAAACCGATCTCAGCCAAATTTGGCACACATATTGTGTAGGGGCCCAATTCCATCCGGTCATAAATTAAAACCAATCAGAGCCGTACTTCAGGAGATATTGGACCCGCAAAAAAATATTTACACCTCAAAAGCACTTAGAAAAATAATAGTTATACCAAAAAAATCTACGCAAATTTCCAAATTATTTGATGTATTTAAACATTTTTTAGATTATAACTGAAAGCCGTAAAAAAATAATGAACATGATAATTTTTTTAAATAAATCAATTATAAAAATATTAACTATACCAAAAAAAATGTGCGTTAAAATGACAATTTTTTTGATGTATTTAAAGTTTATTCAAATTATAACTGAAAAGCGTAAAAAAATAAGGAAAATAATAAATTTGAAAATAAATAAAATCAATAAAAAAACAATTGAACTGTTTTTGTTTTTTTTCCGACTTGCGCGATGTCAGCAGAACTTACCGATGGTACGCTGCGAGCGGTAGCAAAATGGCAGATAAGTGAAGGCATGTAAATGTCATTTTTCTATGAAATTTGGTTAAAATTTTATGTTTATATCTTAATTTTATGTTTATATCTTAATTTTAATTGTTTAAAATTAATTGTCATTAAGAGTTAAGTGTTCGTGAAATGTTTAAACACCTTGAAGCGTTGTCACATTCTAAAAATGTTATTGTAGGCAAGAATAAATAATGATAAGAACGACAGTCCACAAATAAGAACTTATCCAGTACCTGCTAAATATTAACCCCCTAAGACTCACTTTTACCCTTTTGGTAAATATTACTACCTGATTTAAAGCAGAAATTTTTCCGTATTGTCCAAAATGTCTTTTGTACTGATCGTTGCTTGTAAATTTTTCTACAATACCATTAACAACTTTACGATTAATTCGGAAATGTTCAAAAACTAAACGATCATCATAATTTGCTACGGTTTCATCTAAAAACAGAATATTAATTATTTCAGAACAAGAACAGATGACGCTGCAACCTTACCTAAATAATTTTCATTTTTTATTCTGGGCATTATTAACTGTTGTTCTACATGTAAATCTTCATCATCTGAGGTATCAGAATCGAAAAAGTCTGAATATTCTTCTAAATCACTCATATTCAAAAATCACTCACAGCTGATAAGTGACAACTCTCCAGATTTAAATACTGATAAAATATATAGGTCATGTGTTGTAATGTACTGTTGTACACAATGCGCATGTCTGTGACTAACAGTACAAACAAAAATCCGTGGACTAATTCTACCGTTCGCGAATCAGTTCATGAACCGCCAATTTTGTGTTGGAACAACCGACGCCTAGTACATGGTTTAGTCAAAATTTGTGTTGGAATGTTAAATTCGCTTTGCTCAATTAAAAATGTCAAACTAATTATAATTAACAATCATTTTATATAACTGCATAGGTTCAAAGTTATTTTATAAGATTTT
>JADQWA010000183.1:63563-74901 GCA_018344505.1 Nebria ingens riversi
TCGCAGCGCACCATCGGTAAGTTCGATTGACAATACTTACTTATTACTTCGTAAAATAAAGTAAAAATCGCATCCACTATGCCAGTCAATTGCTTTACAAAATACTAAAATAGACTCAAATATTTTGACTTTTAATATTCATCGTTACAAATAGATTTAGTGAAACAAAAACAAACATAAACAAATATGCCAATTGTGAATTTGCTTGTAGGTCCTTGTATTTGTAATTTGAGGATTGAAATAAAGTGCATTATAAAGAAGAAATTTATATATACGGTAATATATTGAAGAGACAATTTTTTATACTAATACTAATATTCTAAATTATTAAAGTTTTTTATTGGTTTTCGTTTAGAAGTGGAAGGTATATTATATTAATTAGGATTAATATGGTTTGAACCAATAACTATTGAAGTAAATGCTGGGTAAGCCTTATTTAGATTGTTATTATTTTAGAATACGAATATGTATAAATACCGTTCATTTGGTTTAATAGATACAGACAATTTACCAAATTAATTAATTTGATTCAGGGCCAATTTCACCAACTTCCGTTAAATTTATTCCTCAATTAAATAAACGGATTGCTGACAGCAATGCTATTTTTCCATAAGATACGTCAGTATTGATAACCAAAACAAAATATTAATAATAATATATAAATAAACAATGTAATTAATGGTTTGCATAAGTAGACAAAATAAAAGCAAAAACAAGTTGTTAGAAAATAAAAATAATAAAAGTGACATATATTTTTCGTGCAATAAGTCTTTCAATATAATAAACTCATCCTAAGATATAGTCTATATTTATTTCTGTTTAAATACATATCTTAATTACGTCCTTTCATGGTAGCAGAGCGTAGTTTTTGTTTGTTATTTGAATAAAAAATATATATATATATATAAATTTGGTGAGAAATAACAAGAAATGGATGAAGAGAAATACAGAATACCACTGTTAAATGGTAAAAAACTTCAATCATTGGAAGTTCAGAATAAAAGTACACCTGGAAGAATTAAACTTGCAAGAGTGTATAGAAGTAAGAGATGAAAAACTCTATACCGTTCCTGTAGATGCCACACAGGCAAACAAGGACGAAGTTGAGAAACGCACGAAGGAAAGAATTGCTGACTCACATCTAGAGTTAATCAAAGAAAAGCAAACTGCATTAGAAATATGGCAAACATTAGAAAAAACATTTGAGAGAAAGGGCATAGCGGCTCAACTGATGATAAGAAAGAAATTACTTTCTTTGAAATTAGAAGAAAACTATAGTTTGGAAGAACATTTCATAAATGTGGACAAATTAATAAGAGAATTGAAAAATTGCGGAGCTAAAATGGAAGATGCAGACGCGATTTGTCACTTATTTCTAACCCTCTCTAAGTCATTTGATACCATAATAACTGCATTGGAAACTGTCACAGACGAAAAATTATCTATGGAATTCGTAAAAGGCAGACTCCTGGATGAAGAGATGAAAATGAAGCGAAGCTTTAGAAACACAGAAATAGAAATAAGAAAGAAAACACAACCAGCAGCTTTTGCAGCACCATTCATCTACAAATGCTACAACTGCGGTAAGAAGGGACACAAGAAGGCAGATTGCAAATACAACGACTACAAAAAGAAGAAACCTTGGGAAAATAAAGCTAAGTGTGACACAGCAGTAACCTTTGTTGCAACGGATAAAACAAGTAAGACTAATTCCACTTCATTAACAAAAATCAAATGGTTTTTAGACTCGGGTGCAAGTGAACACATGGTCAATCATGTAAAATACTTCACCAGACTTGAAAAACTGCAAACACCGATCAAGATTGCTATAGCTAAGTCTAGCGAAACATTGACATCCAATGCAAAAGGAGATATCGAAGCTTATGTCACAACAAATGACAAACACATATTGTGCACTATAAAAGATGTATTGTTTGTTAAAAAACTGGACTGCAACCTTTTGTCAGTAAGCAAAATAGAACAAAATGGAATGAAAGTAGTTTTCGAACATGGAAAGGCAAAAATTTACAAAGATTTTAGACTTACTGCTGTTGCCTACAGAAAAACTAAGTTGTATGAAATAGAATTCATGATAGAAGGTCAAAGACCCAATCTAGCCAGAACGACAGAGGAAAATACCGAATTATGGCATAAACGATTAGGTCATATCGGTATGAAAGCATTACTGAGAATGAAAAAGCAAAGTCTAGTAGATGGAATAAATGGAGAACTGCGTGAAAGTCATTCAATTTGCGAAGCATGCACTGAGGGTAAACAAACCAAGTTACCACATCTTGGAGGAAGACCACCGACAACAAGACCATTGGAACTAATACACACAGATCTCTGCGGTCCGATTAAACCAACGTCATGGGATGATAAACGATATTTTCTCACAGTCATTGACGACTACACCCATTTCTGCATTGTGTACATGCAAGAAAACAAAAACAAAACTTTCAAATACATCAAACAGTATGAAGCCATGGCAACTGCGAAGTTCGAAAGAAGAATATCTCGAATGAGATGTGATAATGGTACTGAATATACATCGGAAGCATTCAAAATCTTCTGCCAAGAAAATAATATATCTGTCGAATACACCGTACCGTACACCCGCAACAGAACGGCGTAGCAGAACGGATGAACCGAACCATAATGGAGACCGCAAGATCAATGATGATGGGAGCTAAATTGAAGAAACAATTTTGGAGTGAAGCAGTACTAACAGCGACGTACATAATCAATAGACAACCAACCTCAGCACTAACAAATAAAACACCAGCAGAATTATGGTATAATCATAAACCGGACATATCAAATATGAGAGTATTTGGATGTGCTGTGTATCTGCACGTACCAAACAATTTGCGAAGTAAACTAGATAAAAGAAATAAGAAATGTTTCTTCGTTGGATATGCTCCTAATGGTTATAGATTATGGTGTCCTGAGGAAAATAAAATAATTCGAGGAAGAGATGTAATATGCCACGAAGAAAAATTCTCATTTGTCGAAGAACCGGAATACTTCATAGAAACCAACACAAGTGAAGATGAAAGCACAGAAAACTGCTTAAATGGAGAAAAAGATACAAACGAATCACTTATTCAAATGGGCGAAAATGAACAAGCGCTAGAAGAAAATCCAGTCCAATTGAATCACAAGACCAACCAAATACTGAAGAAGACTATCCAAAACGAGAAATAAGAAAACCAAAATGGTTAGAAAACTATGATACTACATATGTTGCTTTAAATGCAGAAAGCTATGTAGAAGATTTACCAAGATCCTACGAAGAAGCAACGTCAGGGCCCGAAAAAGAATATTGGATCGATGCTATAAAAAGTGAAATGAATTCGCTTGACAAAAACAATACATGGTCCTTAATTAAAGCTCCAAAATATCAAAAAATCATTCCATGTAGATGGTTGTTTAAAATTAAAAGAGATGCTGATGGAAATCCAAGTCGCTATAAAGCCAGGCTAGTTGCAAAAGGCTTTCTACAAAAATATGGACTTGAATATAATGAAACATACGCGCCTGTAGCCACCTCGCCACATTACGAATTATGCTAGCCATTGTAAATCAAAATAATCTTTTATTGCATCAAATGGACGTAAAAACAGCATTTTTGATTGGTGAACTCGACGAAGATATATATATATATATGACACAGCCTGCCGGATTCATTAAAGAAGGTTTTGTATGCAAATTAAAAAAATCTCTGTATGGATTGAAACAATCACCCAGATCATGAAACGAAAGATTAAATAAATCCGTTATTAGCTTGGGATTTAACAGATCAAATGCAGACTATTGCCTGTATATAAAAGGAAACACTTTAAATGATCTGATCATCATACTTGTATTCGTAGATGACTTCATCATTTCATGTAAAAGTGAAACAGAATTTATGAAAATAAAGAATAAACTAAAAAACGAATTTGAAATGGAAGATATCGGAGAATTATCTTATTTTCTTGGAATAAAGATCGAAAGAAATATAAAAACAGGTATACTCACACTTCATCAAGAAAAGTATCTAGAAAAACTACTGCAACGTTTTGGTATGTCTGATTGTAAATCTGTAGGAACACCAATGGAACCAAATTTTAAATTTAAAAATGTGGCAATCGATGAAAATTTTGATAAACCATATCGAAATCTAATAGGATGTCTTATGTATGCAATGCTTAGTACACGACCAGATCTAAGTATCGCCGTAAGTTACTTGCGCAGATCACAAAGTAATCCATCTGAAGAAGCCTGGATACAACTAAAACGAGTTTTACGATACATAAAAGGAACACTAAAATTAAAATTGAAATATGAAAGAAACGGAACGGAAAGCTTAATAGAAGGCTATGTAGACGCAGACTGGGGATCCGACATTGATAGAAAATCTACCACCGGATACCTCTTCAAAGTACATGGGTCATGCGTCTCGTGGGCCACACAAAAACAACCGACGGTAGCGTTGTCATCCGCAGAAGCGGAGTATATGGCGCTAAGTGCAGCTGCTTGTGAAGCAGTATGGATAAAGAAATTACTGAACGACTTCAAAGTAGATAAAATACCTACAATAATCATACATGAAGACAACCAAAGCTGCATACAAATTGCGAAAAATCCTGAACAGCATAGAAGAACAAAACACATTGACATTAAACATCATTTTGTCAGAGAAAATATCTACAATGGAATCATTGAACTTCAGTATATAGAATCAGGAAAACAAATAGCCGATACTCTAACAAAGGCGTTACCAAGACCACAATTTGAAAATTTAAGATGTCAACTTGGCTTACAGAATCACATTGAGGAGGAGTATTGATAACCAAAAGAAAATATTAATAATAATATATAAATAAACAATGTAATTAATGGTTTGCATAAGTAGACAAAAGAAAAACAAAAACAAGTTGTTAGAAAATAAAAATAATAAAAGTGGCATATATTTTTCGTGCAATAAGTCTTTCAATATAATAAACTCATCCTAAGATATAGTCTATATTTATTTCTGTTTAAATACATATCTTAATTACGTCCTTTCAGTCAGTTTGATTCGATATTGTTTATTTTACATAAAGAATAAATTTAACTGAGGTTGGTGAAAACGGACCTCAGAGTAATAGTAGTTAGGTATCGTTTTCTGTTCTAGGATAAGATTTTAATTCCGTCTATTATCTATTTTCATTTATATTCTAGTTTACCTTATAGTTTAAATAGGTTTTCATTTCGTATCGATAAATAATATTAGGCGAGAATGGGGAAACAAATCATATAGCGCTAAGAAAAAATATCTGCAGTGTATTGCACTGAACTTTCTTATACGTAGACAGTATATTTTTTAAATACAGGTTATTAGAAAATGTTTAATATTCTAGACATACTATATTAGAAATGATGGTAAAAGTGAGTCTTAGGAGGGCCACTAACGTTTGTCAAAAAAGAAAGCATAACCGCTGAACGTAGTTCCAGATAGTTCATCGAATGGGTTTTCTTGATCTGCCCCCCCACCCCCAACAGCCTAAATTTGCCCTGGCTTAAGGGGCAAATCTCTTCGTAGGGTATACTTTTTATGTTTTTCGTTGGCAACTGTCAGTGGCCATCCATTCGCTTTACCCGAAATGGTAATGGCCGGACGTAGAGGTAGATTATAATAATAACTTTATTGTAACCATTGAGTATAAACAAAATATACCTACAACGTATAAGAATGGCCAGTGCAATAGTTGCAACCATAATTTCATTGCTTGAGAATGAAAACAAGATAAACATGGGGAAAAAATTTTTATGAGAAGTTAATTTCTTATTTGATTACAAACAGAAAATTGTTTTGGTCGAGTGTTTAAATTTAAACATTTTATATTTTAATTTATATATGTACTATCAAATCAAAATATACTGACTACGTAAAAGAAAGTTTAGGGCCAATACATGGCTGATATTTTTTTATCATGATTATACATTATACACATTCGTATAAGAAAATAAAAATAAACGATTTTTTCTTTCAATGGTATTTGGTAATTTATGCAGTGTTCTATGGAACTCAAAAAAATCTTGGTTTGCGTTGAGTATCACATTATAAATATTTAAATAATTTTGGTTTGTTGAGCAAACAAACTGATCAACTAACAAACTTTTAGTTATTGGTTTGTATAATATGAAATATGTCCCGTAATTTTCCTTTTTGGAATATAATATTCTCTCTACATACCTTTAACTTAATGTATTAATTGTTGACATCGCTTCTTATTAACTGTAATAACGAGTTAGATTCAATATGTTTCTTACACAGTATAACCGTCTCAACTATTTGAACTAGCACACCTGTCTGGTCTGACAGTATGACACTCTTACCTTGGTGTATTTTAGCTGGAAAGAAGTATGGAGTTATGTGGATTAAAATTAGAAACTTACAATATACGTTATCAAAACTTATTATCTGAAGCCATTGCACTGTTATTTACGGTTCTATTGTGTATATATATATATATATATATATATATATATATATATATATATATATAGATATAATATATATATATATATATATAATAAGCTTATTTGCGTCCAGTGCATTTATATGGTTTTAGTAAGTAAGACGATATATTACGATTCAAAATATAATGCTTTATAATCTGCCACCATAGGTACACCATATTGTATACTAACATGCTTCTATATAGCTCAGAATAGTCAAATATAATTTTCAGGTACTAGTGCATACTAGTAGTGGCAAAATCAAACTTTAAAATGGTTTTGGGCAGATAATTTTTTAAGTCTTCACTTATTTTGATTTAATTTTTTTTAAATAGAAAACTCAAACTTTACTATGGGAGACACAGCTATGACAAAGAAATCATGAACGAAGTAATTAGTTTTCTGGAGATTGCGAAGACTACTCAACAGTACAATATTCAAACAAATCTGAACTACGTGCGGTGAGTATGTCTTAAAATGTCTCCGAATAGCATAAATAAATAGTCTAATTTTAAAATATGGTATGAAGTAACTCAAAATATTTCTTACTATCTGAAAACACAGCATTGAACAACAAATTAACGATATGTGTTTAAAGATTCACGTCGTAATATTTATCTGTTATCAAAGTTATTTGTGACTACCAATTAAACATTTGAGCTCTTGAGAGTATTCATGCGTTTATATGAGGACTTGCGAACATTGTTTTCAGCTCATCTTCGCAGTACAGTAGCGCTCAAGTGTTTACTCGTGTGTCTATAACATTATCCGGTTTGAAATTTGACTGTCTTCCTGATTCCGAAAATATATACAACTCATGTACTTAAATGTATGTATGTTGGTGGGTAATTTTCTACTTTCCCGGTTGTAAGATAAAAATTGTTCGCCTCTTCTCCTCATAAGATACTGAACCTTTTTTCCTTAAATTTGGTACACCTATTGTGAAGGTGCCCAATTAGACCTTTTTGTATTTTAATCTGATAGGATTTATACTTCAGAAGTTATAATATTCATAAGAAAATTTTAAAATATACAAAACAAAATTGTGTATAAACGTTTTTAGAGTAAAACCGAAAGACCTAAAAATGAATGAAAAATAATTTTTAAACATAAAATTAACGAATAATTATCACTCGCTCACTTTGGCTATATCTTGGTATTAGTAGATAGCGCGGGCATTTTTTAATTTGAAATTAGAATAGATAACTAAGATTTTATCATGTTCCAGTGATTTTAAAACAATGAATATAAGTATGATAGTCAATACTTAACGTTAACCGTGGCTAAAACTATTTTCATTTACTGCATTATAGCGAACCTGAACGCTAAACTGATCTACAATGATTAAAAATAAAAATATTTGATCAATTTCTTAAAGTTAAGTGCTAAAGATGCAACAGCGCATTAGTAGGTAATATAATAGGAAACCAGTACGCTTTTGCTACGGAGAAATGAACCCATACATTAATATTTTGTTCTATTATTAATAATATATAACGCATTAGTTGACTAAAAAACGTCAGACTTTAATAATTATTCAGTTTAGAAATTCGAAAATAGATTTTTATATTTCTCGTTAGAATTATAATGTCCACTATAATTGAGAATAATATTATGCTTCTATGTTGCCTGTGGAGTCACAAGTTTGAATGGATAGCTGCGTTTATTTAATCGTAATTAATATTATTAAATACGCAGAAAAAAACTACTAAAGATTATCAGTTATCCAATTGATAGAAACCTTGAAAAGATATCACAGACATAATGCACAGTAAAACAGTATTAAATAACAGCAAAACTGTATTGTACTACCTCTAGCTGCCACCAAAAGAAAGTAGCTAAAATTTCTTATTTCTATTTTCAATTCTTTCTGACGTATTGGTCAGCATGTTGTTTAGAATATAAGATCTGTGATTGTGTGCGCTAGCTGAGCCACTCTCGCCAAACAATCTTAATCAGTGTGCCCAACTAGGGACTAGGAACTAAGCTTATCAAAATAACCGTGACGTCACAAACTCTGAAATCATGAAACTAAGAAGAATCGTAATTTGAACTAAGCGGAAAATAGTTGTAGGCTTAGAATATTGTTTACTGACAGAAAAAACCTGTATCATAATGGTTCCCTATTGAATACGTTAATGCCAATTTTCCCTAAAATACAAGTAGTTTTAAACAATTTAAACATCATCAACGATTGATTATTTCAGAATTATTAACATGATTGTTGTTTTGAGTATTATTTTGATTTTTAATGTTATCGAAGTTTTATTAATTGTATTGCTTGTTTTTATATCAAAATGTTCGCTATTTGTTAAACTAGCATCATTATTGCTTTTATGGTTTGGTAATGTTTAGATTACGGTATTGATTGTGCTTAAACACTGCACATCTAGCAAAATGATTTTCAATTATGAGAATGTGCCAAACTGTTATGAACCTCTATTTAGAATAGCAATATTATTAATATTAATAATATTACAATTGTCTTTGTATAACTATCATTTTCATTTATGCTAGTTGATAAACATGTCCTGTCTTGTAAGCATTTTTATAGTACATTTCTATTAAACAAGCTTCGGATTATGACACCATACTTAACTCATATATGTAAAACGCTAAAACTCCAAATTTATTTACAGTTATTAGGATGCTCGTGCCGATTGTCCATGCATCTATCGTCGCTACTACCTGCTCTGCCTCGTTACAGATAGACGCTACAACGGCAGCTGCGTCTTCATAGAAATCTTCGAGCCACGGTGCTTTCTGCCTCGGCGGCCGATGCCGGGATAGAGCTTGCTAGGGCGATGTTGTTCGACAGGTAGGCGGCTTGGTCTTCTCCATCTTCCCTTGACCCAACGGCCGGTGTTAGATCATTTGGACCATTTGTAGATGTTGTGAAAATCATTGGAGTAAGCCTGGAGTGCATGCATCCAGCTTTGGTCTTCGCTAGCTTCGGATAAGGTGCAGTGCTCATTCCTATCTTCTGCCTGAAGCAAAGAAGCATTACATCCATGCAAAACAAAAACCTTTGGTGCCAGTGAAAATGGATATTAATTTAAGTTTGTGCAATATTTAGGTGTACAATTGATACATGCACATATGCATAACCAACTATCAACTACCATATAGACTATTCACAGTTATGGAAAGATAAAATGAAATAAAACCTAGACATGCTTACGTCCTTTTCTCAGAACCATTATAAATAAAGTAGAAATAAATTCGTATTTCAAAAAAATACATACATACATTATATCATGTCTATTCCCATCATATGAAGTTGCAGAAAACCTTTTACATTCATTTTCATCTTGACAATCTTTCGCCATTCAACTCTATCCTTACAAACGCCCATTGCGTCATTCAAGCTAATTAAATTCTTTATACATGCTCTTCTATTCCACTTTCTCACAACTTTTCTTTCGCGTGACTCATTCTCAATCATATGTATCCATTTATTTCGAGAACGACCCCGCATTTTCGCACTATTCATCTCGCCCACGTTAATCTTGTATGTTAGTCTTCATTCGACATTTTTTCAATATGACTACCACCTCATTTGAATCTCACCTATTCTGCGTACGATATTTTTTACAATATCGCACTGCTCATACACCCACGTTATTTCTTTTTCTGTCTCTCTTTAATACACCACAAATATCGCTTAAATATTTAATTTCTACAGCAGTCACGCACTTTTATGCTTGGTTTGCAAACCCAACATTCACTTCCATACATCAACGATGGCACAAGTCCACCATTGTACACGCATAATCTTGCGTACTTAGGAATGTTAATATTTCTTGCAAACATTCCTAAAGCTCCTAATATCTTATAACTAGCAGACACTCTTCTTTCAATCTCGCAATTATACTATTCACCGCTAGAGAATAAACAAACCATTTCACTTGCTCTAATCGATGTCCATCTACCACGATATTATACACTGTCCTACATACATTCGTTAAAACCCCATAACTTTTCATTTTCCCTACATTCAGTTCAAGATTTATATCCTATCCTATTCTACTTATAACCTAATATTCTGTATCATTTGTTGTGCCCCTTGGTTTTGATGTTGTTCATTGACTGAAATTAAGGCTCGGGAACGGTGGTGAATGTAAACATGTAATAAAAATATGTAGGTTGTTTATTTAGTGAATTGTATGTTGTTGATCTAACGTTTTGATACAGACTGACTTAAAACTAAAACTTAACTTAACTACTGAATAACGATAGTGAACTCTTCTGAGATACAGGATGTTGAATGGTTCCCGCTGTCACAGTGGTGTCAAATAGCGAGAATTATTTTACTTTATGGGAATAAAATGTAGACACGTGTAACACCTCCTCTTTTAAAATAAGGGATGTTGCCCTTTTTCAAATGAAATTAACGGGTATCAGCGCTTATAGATATCTGACGAGTACTTAAATTTGAACTTGAAGCTATTATTAAATCGATTTCTGATGTATTAGGATTTGATTTTTATTATTAGCATTAATAATATATTTATCAATAATAATATGTGTCTAACAAACAGATACAGAGTAATACACAATACAACAGTGTAAATCATTAAACAGTTTGAGTTTACATTATTATTATTTTTAAATTGTTCCTTAACATTGTTGTACATGATCTCCATATCACTAATATTTTCAGCAATTCATCGAAATTATTCACTAATAGACTACGATTAGATGATTTACCACTAGTTACAATTAAATGTTTTATAGCAATCACTCTTGAACGATAGATGTTGGTTAAATTTATTTTTGGTACAAAATCAATAGTCATTATTGAATTGTATTTACGGTTTGTGATGAAATCGTCAATTTTTATATTCAT
>JADQWA010000184.1:0-56574 GCA_018344505.1 Nebria ingens riversi
TACAGGCATACATACATACATACAGGCATACAAACATGCAGACATACAGACATATATACAGATAAATATACAAACATACAGACACATAGATTAACAGAGAGACAGATTAATATTATTGATAAAATATGCAATATGGTTTTAGGTATGCTCAAAACGGATATTTCCGTAAGAATCTTGATTTAGAAATGTTTCCTGATTACTTATTTCTACGTTTAAGAAAGTCAAAATGACATCTGCGGTGCTTATGTACTCCGGTTGATCGAGAAACCAACCTTAATATTTTGGAACAGATTATAAATATGCCCAGACACGGAGGTACTTTGTATTTGACCAATCCTGCGGCGATGATGTCATCCATAAAGGGTTCCAGACAATTCCGCCATCCTCCCCTACAGTCTACTTTCCATTCAACTCACTGCTAGCTATAGGGAGTGAGTGCACGATCGTCCGTTGTTTGCAGAAGGCTTTTATGTGTGGTTTACATGAATAATTTGTCGGCTTTTATTGATGGAAATTGTCCTTTTTTTCATCCGCAGCTCAGCCTTTCAAACTGCTGTCGCGTTCTGTACTTTTCTTTCGTATTTCAATGTAGTTTATGTGTTTTCAACACGCATTATATCCTCGAACCCGTCTATATAACATAAACCGTCAATTCCATTGCAACAGCTATTATATTGCGCTCTTAATAAGTAAATACATCATATTTTTTTCACAAAAGTTTATAAATCTATTCCTCACTAATAGCTTAATGGACTATTTCATTTATGTTGATGAATAATGTATTGTCAACATATAATGACTGAAATAAACTTAATTTTCATTTTGGTCATTTTATTGAAATTACGAGCTCCCGATACAAATATAGAAATGCATATTCAGGCAATCGTAAGTCTATTATCTTTGAAGTTTTTCAATAAAGTTTATTTATATTGTACATTTTATTTATGACGAATGCATTACCATTATACCCACTTTATGTAATCTACCATTTGGATATTTCTAGATTGGGGATATGTTCTTTTTCCATTAAAATAAATGATGGTCTGTTCATTAAATATATCGTATTTGAAAGCGATGAAGTCAATTAATATATTTACAGTAGTTCATTGAGTATGTAATACAAAAGAGTTTTTATCTGCATATTTTGTCTGTAACATTTTCGGATTCAAATAATTCATTCACAGATATTCATTTTACAGCACCTTGGTTTCAAAATTGTAAATATGTTTTATACATTGTAATATATTGGTCGCTCGCTAGTCGTAAGACCAAAATTTGTCGCCTCTTCTCCTCTGAAGATTTCGCACCGATTTCAACCAAATTTGGCACACATATTATAAAAGTGCCTGATTGAATCCATTCATATTTTAAATCCAATCTAGATATAAGGCCCCCGAAAAAAAAGCAGACCTTTATTTTACAAAAAAACCTACTAAAAATTGAAATTGTTTTGATGTATCTAAAGTTTATTTAGGTTATTACCGAAAGCCGTAAAACAATCTTTTTTTCAGCTTATGGAATGATTTGACTACTATATTGATATCTTTGATTGATTACTATTTCATTATTGGTTTAATTATTACTTTGATCATTTTAATTATATTGCATAGATTGTATATTTATACAGATATTTATTGGGCCGAATTTTAAGCATTGGCTTTGCCAATGCTTGTTCTTAATACTATTAGTGAAAATTGGGAATAAAATGTTTTACATGCAATTGCAAACTAAATATATAATTTGTTATAACATAAATCAAGGTAAAATCTCATTATCCATTATTATCAAATCGCATGAATAGTTTTCCATCCACACTGCATAATAGTTGATACTATAAAATAGAAAAAGAATGAATTCCCAATGAACGTTGAGGCACGTACGCCACTGGTTTCGAATCAGTTGTAACGAGATGAAATAAAGCGTAGCGTATAACAATCAACTCTATTGGATTCGTCATGGCGCAGTCATAATTAGTATTCTCCAGCGGGGCCAGAAATTCATCGCTAACTAGCCATACCCTATTGCATTAGTTCGGCATTACCGTACAAATACTGTTCCTAACTCGGGATATATGTACATGTGTGCACCAACGCTGTAGCCGTCTCCTTCTGTCACACTTAGGCTATGACCCTATATATATATATGACCGTTAATAATGTTACCTATGGCCGTTACGTCAGCATAACAATTTGAAATGCACTTTTCTCTTGCTGTGTTTCATATAGTTTCATTTAAAATGGTGCAGGCGTATAATTTATAGCGTTTTGCTTGCTTTTAGAAAAATTGAATTTATGTTAAAGCATAACACCTTTGTTGATTATATTACATCGATTTGTCATGTCTATGTATAGAATTATATGAACAAGTAGAGCATATACTTTCCACTTAACGTACTTAATGTACGTACCAATGCACTTAGTAAGTGGAATGAGTAAAAATCAATTTCCACTGTGCTTTTATGTGTATTATCATATCAAGATATACCAAGGATTCATTATATCCGCTATATTAAGATTTATCATATTTGAGAATTTTACGAACATACAGATATTAACGATTATATACATATATACATTTAATGCATCTATTTTGTGTTCTTTTAAAAATAAATTTGGTTGTCTTATTTTTCATAAGTATAGTCCGGGTACACAAGCAACAACCTTACGTCACAGTCAATAGTTACTAGTTTGAAATTGTACGTTTACACTACTATAGAATCGAGCATTTTAAGTTTTAGAAACTTGACAATAAACTAAATTTATAATTCATTTGTAGGTTTCTTTTTGAATATCCGAAAAAGTTATCCACAACAAAATAATAAATGTCAAATGAAATAAACAACGGTACTAAAGCATATGTAAACGTAGCAAATGTGTACAAATTACCAACTTATAAGTTTAAATAAATGTTAATCTTCTATATTAGATCGTGTCACTGGACAAAATAATAAATTTTAAAATGAAATTGATATTCTACGACAGTTTATTTTATTTTAAATAATTTTTGATAAGTACTTTTTATTTTATTTTCAATATTTTTTTAAGCCATCAGGATATTTCATGTTATTAAATTTTTAGCAGGTTTTAGTTACAAAATGGCGTAAGATTGCTGTCTGCGTATCTGAACTATAGAATGTAAACATTCTGTAAGTAATAATTTTTATTATCGATAGATAAATGTGAAATATTCATAACCTTCTTTTCTTTTGTTTATTTTTTTTAATGATTTAAAAACCAATATTTTTAATGGGTACATATTGTAATTTCAATATTTTTAATTCACTTCACTTCAAGAATATGAACATGCAGCAAATATGTTATATCATTTCTATTAATATATAAAAGCTTACACCTCGCAAGGTTCTACGTTGTACCAATAACATAGAACTAACAAAATAATAATATTTTAAATGAAATTAATATTCTATGACAGTTTAATTTTATTTTAAATAATTTTCGATAACTAATTTTCATTTTATTTTCAATAGTTTTTTAAGCCAGCAGGAAATTTCATGTTGTTAAGTTTTTAGCAGGTTTTAGTTCCAAATTGACGTAAGGTTGTTGCCTGCGTATCTGGGCTATATCTGCAAAGTATTTGTAGCATTTAGACCAATTAAATGTTGCATGGAAATTTTCTATGTATATGTTAGGAACCTGACAGATGTTTGCATTGACGTAAGCACATAAATTTCTTCCTGTGCCACCTTCGATATCAATTATTCAGACACGCATTAATAGCTAATTCAAAACATGTAAATTAAAACAATCTAATGGAAAATCAATGTACAAGGTGTCCCCTACACATAACCCGGATTGTAAAGTAAATCTATCTGCGTACTACATTATTTAGGTCTGCGTTCCCTCCCAGGCGCGGCTATACAAGGCGCATTTGTTAAACCCCAGCTTCAATATTGGTAATGAGCACAAAACATGCAGCTTATCATTGGCTGCTACCGATTATGAAATTTAAAATGGTTTAACGATTACTTGATATTATTTATTTATTACCAGAACAGTTGTTATTTTAAATAATTTATTAGATATATGCACATATTATACTTCATTGCTTACTATATAAAATAAAATATATACTTTAATCACCGCTTGTTCATTATATTAAATAGCTGTCCTACTAAAATTATTTCTCATATCTTTTGTTTCTGTAACTACTACAGATATGTATACAATTTGGAAATATCTGCTCTACTGTTGCTTCGATAATGAAATGAAAAACGTACTTCTTATTTTATTACTTTCAAGTTATTTTATAATATGTGCGTCATCGTTCAAAACTTTTAATGAAAATGCGTTTTTTATAACATTATTTTGATTGCAGCAACAATATTGTAATTAGTCAATATTAAATCTTTTATAATAATAATTAATAAATATTCAGTTGTACTTTTGGTTTAGTTGTAAATTGAAAATATCGAATTAAATAAAAAGATATTGAATTGCCTTTTCGATTCTAGCCGATCACTTCAAAAAGAGCTTTTTCAAAATAAATAGTTTACTATTACACTATATACATTGTTAACTTCTTTAGTTTCTTCTTTAATGCCTTTAAAAACATAGGAACATGAGATGCAGTTAGAATTAAAGTAAACTTCCGGAAGCGAATAAAATGTATTGCTGTCAACGGAAGAACGAAAATTTATAGCTTGTTTTCACGAGCGATTGTTTTAGGTAAATAAACAACAAATTTACACAACGACTAAAATAAATGACATTTCACGAATAATTGAAAAAATAAAAAAACGGGAACCGCCAACAAAATATTCTATTTATTTATTTATGATGATTTTTGTTTAATTTTTAAATATTTTCGCAATGCGATACTGTTGCTAATGCTCCATTAGTTTGTTATTTATTGATAAATGTGAATGTAGAAACTGTATAGCATGAAAAGGTTTTTTGTTATTCTCGTTATTTGCCTACGTATTGTGACCTATTTGTTTGTTGACCTTTGTTTGCAACGTGAATTTGTTGCATATTTCAACAATAAATGTATGAGTTTTTATTTTGTGTATGAAAACGCAGGTGCAATTTCTATTAAAATATGAATGGTTTAATTTAAACCTGCAATGTTAAATACGTTAAAATAAATTCATTTATCATGTGCAACATGAGCGTTAAGCTACATCAAATAAATTCTTTTTTTTTTCTTTGAACATCATTTTATAGGTTTGGTTATATATGTTAACCTATTTACTGACAAATTGTTTGTGGTATATACACATATGCACATTATTTTCATTTTATATTCCCACGATTATAAACTTATTAAACAGGAATCAGTATACTAGTTAAAATAAATCCAATAACTTCTAACAATTACACCTCGTTAAACTGGGTTAGTAATAAAATAACAAAATGAATTACAATTAACCGTAAACTTGAAACTTTAATATGAGAAGATTCTGTAAGGCGTTCACAGTGTATAAATTAAACAGTTCTGCGTTATTGGTATACGTAGAACCTTGCGAGGTGAAAGCTTTTATATATAAATAGAAATGATATCGCATATTTGCTGCATGTTCATATTCTTGAAGTGAAGTGAATTAAAAATATTGAAATTACAATATGAGCCCATTAAAAATATTGGTTTTTAAATCATTAAAAAAAATAAACAAAAGAAAAGAAGGTTATGAATATTTCACATTTATCTATCGATAATAAAAATTATTACTTACAAAACGTTTACATTCTATAGTCCAGATACGCAGACAGCAATCTTACGTCATTTTGTAACTAAAACTTGCTAAAAACTTAACAACATGAAATTTCCTGCTGGCTTAAAAACTATAGAAAATAAAATAAAAAGTACTTATCAAAAATTATTTAAAATAAAATAAACTGTTGTAGAATATCAATTTCATTTTAAAATTTATTATTTTATCCAGTGTCGCGACCTAATATAGAAGATTAACATTTTTTTAAACTTATAAGTTGCTAACTTTTACACATTTGCTACGTTTACATATACTTTTGTATCGTTGTTTATTTCATTTGGTGTTTGTTATTTTGTTGTGGTTAACTTATTCGAATATTCGAAAACAAACTTACAAATGAATTATATACTTAGTTTATTGCCACGTTCTAACAAATCTATTTTAGATTTAAAATGCTCGATTCTATAGTAGTGTAAACGTACAATTTTCCATCTAGTAACTTTTGACTGGGACGTAAAGATGTTTATCTATACAACGGTTACATATGTCTAGATCCTGTGATTTTCTTGAGAAATGGTCTAAAGCATACATCAGCCACTATATACGTTGCTAACATATTATAACCTAAAAATAATGAAATCCTTGCAGATACAACCTAACTAAAATATAATTTAGCATGCATGCTTGCTGCAGATAAAAAGTACATTTGTTGTTAAATTCTCAACTAAAAATAGCAAGAACTGAAAAGCTTAAACAAAGGGATAAAAATGCCATCATAATTTATAAAAATACGTCCCTAGATGGCGTCTTTATGCACGTGTATTTGCATTAAACTGTCATCACCGAGCTGTGCTGTGGTTGTAGTTGCCAACTGCGATGGGTCACAAGCGTTTCAGCTCTTTTACTTGTCTCGGATAAACCGACGCTAATACACATTTCGTTTTGTTCTTTGAACGAACATGCACAAAAACCGCTTCGTTCTAACCAATTTTATGCAACTTTCACGTTAATTTGCTATTTAATATTTGCATTGTAAATTTACAAAACGTTTTATCTTTATAAAACAGATGCAGTTTTATTAATATAAGAAATATGTTAATTTTCAAATAATGCTGATGTACACTTTCTACATGAAATGAATGTATCTGTAATTTTGACGTGCTTAAGCTTCTATTAAATGAAAGCGAATGTTGGGTATGGCAGATTAAAAATGAACAAAATTTATGATTTTTTTTAAAATGAATTTTTAGTTGTATCTCAATTATTTCCACAAAGTTTAAAAGCAGTTTAGCAAATTTGGTTAATCAATAGTATTAAGCATGAAAGAGTATAGGTATTCCTACATTCAGGTTTATAGCCCGGAAGGAATTAAATTTTTAAATGAATATTCAAACCGAAAGTATATATTTACTCTGGTCATTTTTTGTTGTTTCTATAATATTTCGGAAACGGCTGCACTTACAGCAAATATGGTTACAATAAAAATGATAGATATTAATATTTCACACAACTTTTGTTTTAAAAGTTTCTTCAAAAAGTGCCAGTTTCCATAATTATTTACGTTTGGAAATGTATATCTAATACATCACATTAACCATCCCTGTTTATATTTGAATAGAAACATTCTTACCTATTACTTCGTATAAGAAAGTAACAAAATAGACTAAAATAATTTGGGATTTGACATAAATTATCAAAAATAGATTGAGGGAAAAGTTTTAAAATGTTAGGAAATTATTCCAAATATTGAAGAAAAATATCAATTTCGTTAATGATTGAAAATATTTCATTAATTTTCGAAATAAATCAGCGTGGAATTAATCAAATCTGATCGATATTTCAACATCGAGCCACTATAACTGTGCTTGTGGCATTCCAATTGAAAAATTAATAAACCGTACTAGATCACAGCCGGCTGGAAAATTAACCTTAATTTCCTTTATTAACGCGAGGGTGAGCGCTGTCTCATATTATTTACGTCCACCGCTTAAATAACAACAACAACCGACACTTGGTTTATTGTTTTTGATCCGAGTAGGCGTCCACACGTGACCTGCACCCTCTCTGAACACGTGACCAATGCACGGGTGCGTGCGGCGTGAACAGATGGTGTATGAATTCACTCTTACCGGTCCTTGTATATTATTATCATTATTAATGGTTTATTTCAATATGTCGATTTTTTTATATGCTTTTTATACAATGTATTTTAATGTTTGTATAATAGCAGTGTCATTACCATACGCATACTAGTATTTCGTGGTTATTATATACGCGGGAGCTTAACCTTTTTTTAATTTCATTCATCCTGTCGTGTTTTGGTTTGTAATTTGAAGACCATTGTATACGAGAAGATATTGTATATTGTTCATATCAATATTCAACTTAGAGTATATGTTTCGTAATTGTACCAACGTATCCAGTTACAAATTTATAACAATAAATAGAAACGTTGTTATTATTATCAAATTGTATCTTAGATAATTTGGATATTTTGTACTTAATCGATTGCGTTGGTTCAATTAGGAAATATATTCTTAATATTTGATTGCTAATATTCGCAAAAATATATCCAAAACTTATATTTGCGACTAATAATAGATAATTCTAAAATAATGTAAAAGGACGAGGTTTCTACGTTAAAAATCAATTCTAGTTATATAGGAGTTAATCAATAATATTTTGTTTTGAAATTACTTTATGAATTTGAATTCGTTTCATAAAGAATATAAATATTCAATATAAATTCTCTTTAAATGATTTAGGTACACAAGTAGGTAATTTACTGAATAAAAATATTCATTTATTATTCATTTGATTATTTTCAATAAAAAACCTATCTATTTATCCGTATGAATAATGTGATTTATTCCAGTAATTATTTTATTAATATTTATAACACAATTAGTATCTGATTGTGTAAATATCATGCATAGGAATATACATATAAAACAAATATTATATAGAAATAAATATAATAGTAATATACAAACAGATACGAATCTTTGATATTAATGGTTTGATATTGTGTTTTAATACTATTTATATTGCAGTACAAATAAAAAACATAGATATTGTGGCCATATACATAACATTTTTTTTATATAAAATATAACGGCAGATAACCTACTTTCAATAAATTTCTCTTTCTCCTTCATACACCTTTCGGTCTCCTTATCAATCAGAATTAGATACCGTGCATTTGTGCAAACATTCAGAAATGTCAAATTACGATTTACTCAGCTTAAATTACAAATTTGCAAATTTCAATCATTCAATTATAAAAAAATAAAATAAAACAAACTATGTATTTGTTTCATGTGATCATTTATTGATTATCACCAACACAGTGGCATCTTCAGATCTACATAAGATCTGAAGATGCCACTGTGTTGTGAAACTATAGTAATCATTGATCACATGAAACAAATACATAGTTTGTTTTATTTATTTTTACGTTTCATATAGTAAAGGCTAAACAATTATTGACTTCATTCAATTATAAATTCATACATAATTCTAAACTAATAAAAACTCTCATTGGATGAAACAGCGATACTTCATACAAAATCAAAAGTTACAAAATATATCTGAAGTGTTCCGCACTGGACTATTAGCATAAAACCGGTTGTTCTTTTTTGCGTATAGTACGTTGTTTATATGATAATGAAAAATAAAAGTTTTTCTAACATATTATCTGTTATAAAAACACGTTTTTTTACATTTTTATTATTGTGCTACCCGAGAGCTTGGATGAAATGTTGCTATTCCATTTTAGGCAACTTAACTATCATATCCTTGTAACCACAAGATATGCTAGCGACAAATTAACATAAGTTCACGCGTTTGCTGATGACTAATACAAGTCATTGTTACCCAAGCTCATCTCCCTCTAAGTTCAACAGTTTTTGGTCCGCACTTCAGAAATTTATCGTGCACACTGCGTTTAACATTTGATATTTGTGCGTGTCCTTATGACACTGTGCTCCCTATGTAATATAGTACGAGTTGCTTACATAGCCAATAGCAGTGGTTATCAAACAAAAAATGTTGTTAGATTTGTAACTATTATCAAAAAAAAAACGCAAACTTACGAATTTTGGATACCACATGATTAATATATAGTTTTTTATATTTTCATAAATAAATTTTTGATTAAGCTTAACAACAAAATATATCAGCTTGAGATTACCGTCAAAATGTAATTCGAGTATAAGGAATAAACTGTTAGCAAATAAAATTATATTTATAACAAAATAGCTTTCTATTGATTTAAAACCTCGCTTAATGTGTTGTTGGTCACTGATTTAAAAACCACAAACTTCAGGAATGATTATTAAATCGATGTCACATTGTAAAGAGGGAAGAAAATAACACTACAGTTGAATTAGCGACAGCTATTTCAAAACAAAATTAGTATGAAGTCTAAAAGGAAACGACACACACAGAAGATGTGTGTAATTTAGTTATAACGGATTCATTCTGTGTTTTGTATGAAAACCAGACAATGAGTGGCGAGCACGTTATAAACAGCCCTTGCAAAACAATTCTGTAATTATTTTATCGTCTGTGGTTAACGAATGTCGAAATTATGTTAATTCTATTTTAACGATATCACCAATGTCACGAATCTAAATATTATTACATTTATTTTATATCTTGTAGTGAAAGACGTACACAATCAGTCGTTTATTGCACATGTGCCATATACTCGATTACATTTATTGAATATTATTATATCTAAATATATAGCAGCTATTTGAAATATTACACAAAAAACTACACAATGAAAAACATAGAAATATCTTGTAAGTATATGAATAAAAATGAACACTTGTTTCACACGATGTCGTATACCATTAGGTTCACACGGATTTTCATGATAAATTTGATTCTATAAATTCAGGTTGAATTTAGCGTTAATTAACTCGGTCAAATGTGGTGAATTTTAAATTCAAAATTGAGTTATAGCACGGAACTAACCAAGAAACTTTACTCTTGCCTAATCGCTAAAAATATTGTATAGTCCAGATACGCATCCTTACGTCATTTTGTAACTAAAACCTGCTAAAAACTCAACAACAAGAAATTTCCTGCTGGCTTCACAAATTATTGAAAATGAAATGAAAAGTACTTATCAAAAATTATTTAAAATAAAATGAACTGTCGTAGAATATTAATTTAATAATTAATATATACAACTTATATAATATATATATATATATATATATATATATATATATATATATATATATATATATATATATATATATATATATATAACATAGCAATGTGTAAAAATAACCAACTTATAAGTTTAAAAAAACGTTAATCTACTATACTAAGTTGTGAAACGGGATAAAATAATAATTTTTGAAATTAAATTAATATTCTACGACAGTTCATTTTATTTTATATATAATTTTTAACATATATAGTTATATATTTACACATTATATATATATATATATATATATATATATATATATATATATATTATATATATATATATATATATATATATATATATATATATATATATATATATATATATATATATATATATATATATATATATAAATATCTTATTTATATGTCATATACTTATATATATAAATATATATATATATTGTAAACTTAGTTTTTGTCAAGTTTCTAATCTAATTCTGAAAAAGACGTGGCACAAGCGCTGTATTTTTTGCAAACTTTTGATTCGCGTACATCTATATTTAGTTTTAGATTTATTTTAGTTTTTGCAGTTCACTACTGCCGACATATCAAGAACAGATGATATTTATCACGATTAAAAACGGCATAAATTATAGTGTTCGTAAATTTCTGACTTGTTTAACTTTCTTTCTTTACTTGTGACTGCAAACGCAGATATCACTTATCAAATGCAATAACTTATTCTTCAGAATGGGATAAGACAGCTAGGATTATTTATCAGGGAAGGTCAAAGGATTTTGACGTTATCATTCTTTTGTAAAGAAAATTAACACGCAGCGCTAGATCTCATGCGGGTTACTATGTTAAGCGATACTCCATTTTAGACCACTTTCTCTGCCGAGTAAAGCTTATACGACACAAGCGAGTATTTTATGAGACTAGGGATACTAGCGCTAAGTTAACAGTTGGCAGAGCTGATCTTTAAATATTAAACAGGTTTCGACAAAGTTGTGAAGTAAAGATGGAAGCGTGTTCCCTAAATGGCCATTACTTTTCTACAAATTTGAGCAGTCACACTCGAAGTGGCCTTATGACACAAACTTCAAGTGTAATGACCGAATTAAATTGCAGTTTTCTACTAACTTATTTAACACCCATTTCGATTTATTTCTTTTTCTTCCTGTATGTACATCAGAAATGTTTCGAAATACTAAATTTTACTGCATTCAATTCTTAATAAGTACTTTTTGTAGTTAATATATGGTTTACAACTTGCGGAAGTAGTTATCCTCGAAATTGAATATAGCTCCTAATTTACTTCTCATATTAATAATATTGCGCCACAGGAATGCTCAACCCACAATGTTTGTTAGCTGAATATGTTATTATAGTTACGCTATTTTAAAAGTATACGAGATTCAATCAATCAATTAAATTGTATTATTTGATAATAATGTTTTGATAATTCATTCTCGAATTAAATAACCGTGTGTTTACTTTAAAATCGTTAAAATGTGCAGTAATTTTCACGTAATTAATTTATTGAAAGCTTTTTGTTTAATTGAGTTTTACAAAATGGCATTATTAAACTTTTAAGCGTATAAAATGCGTTTAAAGCCTAATAAGTATTAACAATTTAATTCAGATACGAATAGTATGCAGCTACTAGAAGAGAATAAATATTGTATGTGCTGGGCTAAGTCAATATATCAACACAGTTTATTGCTCGCTGGGAGTTATTTCGTTTGCTATACGCTAACATGATATTTAAGCACGAATAATTGATGCAATCGTATGAGGACGTTCTGTCACGTCCAAGTAAACAGGATATGAGCAAAATATAAGTATAATCGTTATTTATGCAAGTAGTGTTAAAAGTGTCATTTTATTTTGTAAGTGGGACGTTTGCGATATGAGGCGATGCAACCCCACAAACAAAATAAAATCACTTTTAACACGTGTTACATACACTATTTTTTCTACGAATATTGCTAAAAACACGAATGCGACGAACCTATAGCACACATTAAGAGGTTGAATTTATTTAAGACAGTTAATGATTTATTTAATGACAAAACACCATTGAAGTACTGTCAGTTACGTTAAATATTCTAGAATTCATACTTTTTCATAGAAAATTAATTTACCTATAAATAGTGAAGGAAATTACCGTGTACCGGACGAGATTGGAAAAGCTGCTAAAATTATACTATTCATTTAAATATTTCTAAGTAGTGTGTGATCAAATTTGCATAAATTAATAATTAGTTATTTAATTTTCTATTAGTTGGTAACAAAAAAGAAATTATAAGCCGTTTCATGATGATTATGCAGCATGGAGAGTATAGGCAATGTTAATCTTATGGAGTTTTTTGTACAATGTTGCCACAGTTTCACTTACAACTAATTCAGATATTTCTATTGTATCTCATAGTTGTACCACTTTATGATTGCAGTACAGAACCTTTTCTCTCGGCTATCCAATCTTATCTTATATCAGGGTTTATACCTGCGCGACAGATAGTTTATTAAAAAACTAATATTTAAATAAATCAATTATTATGTTATTTTTTTTACAAATTCATACGCAAATTTAAAAAATACTTGAAAACAAAATTTGAACGATACAAATCGAATAACCTTTAGCGAAAATATTTAACATATTTAATGTGTGTCAAATGCATTCAAAATTTCATTTTCGCTAAATATATTCCGATTTTTATGATTCAAATTTGTTTTTCAAGTATTCTTGATTTTGTATCTAAATTTAAAATTAATTTAAAGATTCATTTGTTTAATTCATTATTTAATTTTAATAAATGACTGTGCCCTGAAGGTAAGGACCCTTGCGATAGTGCGGTCAACCTTCATCCATTTTAATGGTTTGCTTTTTTCACTCTTACTCTTAGAGCTCCTATATCTATGTCTGTCTTTGTTCCACTCGCACATTAGATGGGAAAGATGTTTCAACACTATTCCCCATAAGACTCTATGCTGCATAATCATCATGAAACGGCCTATAGATCTGGTTAGATTATACCACTAGTGTTAAAAGTAATTACTCTTAACAAGCTGCCTCATAATATGTCATTTTTAATTCGCTAAACAATGGTCGTAGAAACAATTTATTTTCATATGAAGTCTAATAATTATTAACAATTGAATTCACAATCATATTAAAATGAATCTAGTAAATACTTTACAGTAAGTTGAGCCTTGTTTTTTCTCGTCTTGAGTTGATTCGTTCGCTCTACGTAAACAAGATATACGGGTGCGAATAATTCATGCAATTATTACGTTGAAGTAAGGAGGAAAGATATGACCATACAGAGCCAATTTTGGTAGTGTGTTTATTATCTTAATACAACATGAGCATAACCGTTTTTCTGCCTGCTTTATATTGCTTTTAAAAACTGATAAATATTTATAAATACAAGTTTGAATAAAGTTAAATAAAATAAAAACTAATAAAACATTCATATGTATACTTGAATTCCTATAATCTTAAACATATAAATTTTACAGTATTTCAATTTAAAAAGCTGGATTCGTCCGTATCTAAAATCGATACATGAAGTTAAGATATATAATATATATTTTTAGTCATGTGAGTCAGGGATAGTATAGCGTTGGTGCACTTTATTGCATATTGCTTTCAGACCAACTCGGTCGAATAAGAAACTTTTATTATAAAGAGAAGAAAATATAAAGTGAAAAATGACTAAAAACTACTGTGAAAGATATCACACGATTATTAAATTTCATTACTGCAAATTTCCTTTGTAAGTTGATTTCACAAAGTTATTCGAGAAAAAGTATCTAAGAAAGTTTTTCCATATAGTTTTTTTTTTTTTTTACATTTCTAGACTAACAACGTCAATCTGAAACACAAATAAAACTTTTGAACAACATTCTACGTCTCTTTACCAAGTATTTCTTTTTATTTTCACTTTGCTCAGACAAATAAGCTTCCAAACAATATTTCAATTTTGTATTTTTATCTTCATAGATAAGCAGGTACGCCAACTGTTTGAAAATGAAAAATAAAACTATCATTCAGATTTTCAAATTGATTTATTTCCACATCGCTTACTTCAACTAACTTTTATAAATGTGTGCTTAAAGAAATATGAATATTAGTATCAACCATTTCATATAGTAATTTGGCCATTTTACGGATTCAATCAATATATTTCATTAGAAATTATATTTTATGAATTGATTATTAGAATAAATTTATTATAGTATGTATAGTCACTGGCATATGCACATTTAATTTTCATAATTAGTGAGTTTGCTTAAAAACTGCTAATAATACAAGACTAATTATTAGAATGCTAATTAGTACATATTATAATTTCGTAGCATTAATTAACCACGTATAAAAAGGAAATATAAATTTGCCCTAGAGCTTTATATGTATATGTTGACTTTATTCAACAGAACGACGTATCGCACAAAAATGTTTTTTTTGCTTCCAACAAACACGACCTGAGGTTATTATGCTAAATAATTACCTGTATGATCAGTAATCAGTCATTTCGTAAAATTTCATAAAATATTTGTAGCTGTAGACTATGTCCTAAAGGCAAAGGCATATTTTGTTCAGTTTACTGTATATATAGACTACAGCTTTTATACTAATTAATACATTATTTACTTTTTATTAACAGTGAATGGAAATAACAAAAATGATAACATACCATAACTATCAAACAATTTTGTGAAATTTAAATGTACATTCACGTTATATATATATATATGATATATATATATATATATATATATATATATATATATATATATATATATATATATATATATATATATATATATTATATATATATATATATATATATATATATATATATATATATATATATATATATGTATATATATATATATATATATATATATATATATATATATATATATATATATATATATATATATATATATATATATATATATATATATATATATCTATATATATATATATATATATATATATATATATATATATATATATATATATATATATATATATATATATATATATATATATATATATATATATCTCGGCAGCTTATAAACATGATAAATAAATATAATACGTAAGCGTTCACGTGAAGAATAACCAAAAATCTAAATGGAAATATGGGATTGCGAATAAAGCTATATAATTTTTCAATTTTGGTTAATTAAGAATAAATCATTCCAGAAATTTCTATAACGTTCGTTGGAAAACTAATAAGTCTAACATGTAGAGACATGAAAATAACGTTGTTCTTAATCTTGATAAACGAAGATGAAGAGAGAACGAAGAAAGACTATCATGTCAAAAACTAAAGAACGGTCGTTGCTAATGTTGAACGATTAGCGATGAACTAATGTTCGACGCATGCGTAGTGAAGAAAGCGTAGATAGGGAACAAAAAAAAAGAAGCGAATATCCTGACAGATCATTAAAGGGTCGGGGCATCAGTCAAATCCTTAGGGGAATAGCAGTGGAAAAAGGATAGAATATTAGTACCATTAGCACGTACTACGTATATGTACAGTAATTCAGTTTTAGTTTTTCCAGTTTAGATTTCTTTCTTTCATGTATTGAATGAAAATATATTTAAGCATCTCCAAAGAATAAATCAAATGCCTGAAGGAGACAATCGAAATATTATTTGTGATTGTACCTAGTGTATTCACTTTGATTTTGACTATATATGTAGGTCACTTTGATTTTGTAGTAAGATAGGTATTGCAAAGGTTTTGAATTATTTTTTGTTTTGTTGTTTTTCTTTTTATATTTTAAATAAAATTAATAACTGTGATTTATCAAACACTTTTCCTATTATAACTCACACGTTTTATTATCATAAATCAAGTAGGCTTTTAGTAGAAAAAGTAACAATTTTTTGCTTAATGTGTATAGTGTTACATAAATTATATTCAGTATAATTAATAGCCACAACTGTTTATCTAGGTAAAATAAAGCTTTTTCTTAGTTGGTATTTGAGTTTTATTTTCAAAACGGTTTTGGGCGGCTGGGTTAGGTAATAAATTCTTATTTTCTTTAATAAAATATATGTTTTGATATATTTAAAACATATGGAAATTTGTCTAATTAGTTAATTAGAAATATGTGAACAAATTGTAAACCAGATAAGATTAATTTTTTACAAAACCATTCTCCTACACAAGAAAAACCAGCTGAATAATATTAATTATTCTCTCAGTAATAGAAGGTTATTTCTTTTACGAAACTATATAAATAGATTAAGCGCATAGTAATTAGTGATTTTTCATGTAAATATCAGCACTATCATAAAATGTAATTGTCATTTTATTTGCTTAATTTTATTTATTTATTAATTATGTATGTCTACCAGTGCATGGTTTTCTTAAAATTAAAAACTATATAAGTTTTAAACCATTAGCGCTATATTAAAAAAAACAGTAATACATCTTTAAACTGAGTAAATCTAAACATAAGCTTAATTCACTTGCGACTTACTCAAAATTTAATCTAAAGCACATGGAGTACCGGAATTTCTGTTTGGTTTCACTATGAGTACAAGTATCTAACATATATTTCTTTCTTTTACAGGTAAGTGGAATCAATACAACTGCAACCATATAATTTAAATTACTGCCGTGTTCGTAAGTACTAATCTCCAATCTAACATTATTTTAAAACATTGAGTTCCAGTAGTTCTCAAATATTTACTTTAATAATCGAAAATAAAATAATTTTAATAAAATTCCAGTAATTAAACATATTTTTATCGCTGTTAAAATCGTAAATAATATGAAATAATAAAAAAAGATAAAAGTTTCTTGAAGGTGTGTCAGACTGTGTTTGCTTTTGATGTGAGTTGAACTGAAACTAAAATGTTTGCTATAAAAGTTACTATCGAAACAACACAGTAAACAACTAATACATGCAATACGTGACATAAAAACTTGATGAGAATAGCTACACAGCCAGATCATAAACTACTCCATAATATAACCGAAGTTTTTGATTTTAATTAAAAAATTATTTTGCATTTGATATATTTCACAGTTTAGTTCTAGGCCTTTCAGTGTCAACGTATTGTTTTATGTGCAAATTAAAAATATTTTTAAATATTTAAAATAGTTTACGTATTGAATTATTCAACATATTTTATGACTATTTATATTTTGAAAGCATACTTATTAGAAATGTATGCTTCTAAATGAATGTGTGATTTTATCTTATTTATTTCAAATAATAAACGATTTCGAATTGCAGATAAAAATGCATTAAATATAAAGCATAATCATAAACATAAAAAGAATTCGCTTTGTTTATTTGTTATCAATACAAAGCACAATGGACTTTAACACGCTTGAAAACTTCTTTATGAAACAAATAAAAAATTGATCGTCATGAAATAATTCAAAACCATAGATATTCAAAAAATGTAAAGGAAATAAAAAAAGAAAATAAAAGGTATTCTTGAAAGTTTATCAAAGACACTCATCGAATTCATATCCTAGAACCAAGAAGTATGATGTTTATGACATAGAAGCAGGCGACGGCGCCGAGACGACAATAAACCGATATAAACGCTTAAACAGAGAATAAGGGGAAATAGCGTGGTCTTTCACTTTTTTCATTCTTCGTGGTTCAGTCACTCTTCTTCCGCTCTGGTTATAACATCATTGCAATCCAATGGAGTTGAATTTAAAATAATCGCCTTCTTGCAGAAGATATATTGATTCTTATGTTTCTTTGTGTTTTCTGGTTCCCCTTGTATATTCTTATTGGTAGGGTGAATATCGGTGTAGTTTGTGAATAGCGCCATTATTAAACTTGCTGACAATGAAGACTGGTACTTATAATACAGTATTTTATCTAGACTTTTTGACTTTTGTAAATGTTACATCACACCTTTTCTCATATATTAGATGACATACATCGGAGAACACTTACGTACATTTTATTAATAATATCTTCTGAGTCTTCAAGGATTAATAACTTTTTACTTAAACAATGTTCAATCTGAATGTTAAAATCTAGGTATGGATACTTTTTACAGATCGTCCAATATACACTCCATATTTATTAGAAAAACATTCCATGGACTGTTGTTTTGATACAATTTAATATTGTTGGAATATTTGTGCAGATAAATTGAGTTTTCATACGCCAATGGTTTGCATTTTAATATTATGGAAAAGCCAAGATAGCAAGTATACAAAAAGAAAACAGCAAATAATTCATGTTGAAATATAGAGTGGTGTAATGAGCATGTTCACTGAAGAAATCAGCAATAACCATATCATGCAAATGATACGTGATTGGTTTGAATGTTGGCAATAACATAGTGCAGAGACACGCCAAAGAAAATAACATTCTAACATCAGTCAACACACTCACTGCAAAACAGTTAATATTTATGGAGGTGAACGTTCTGTACAAACATAGAGGGGTGAATTTATTTCAGAATAAATATTCTTACAAAACATCGACATTCCAGTAGTAGTACATCATTATTGCTAATACATAATAAAATAAAAATGCATATAATAATCATTTACATTTATTTCGTATTAATATAGATTCATTTCGCATCTATTCGATTACAAAAATGTATACATATACTATAACTTATAAATTTTTTGTCTATCGCGTAGTTGTTTAACTAAATTTGGCAATCTCATCTCCTCTGTAAAAAAGTATAACATTTTTCGATCTGTGGGGAAAACAAATTTCATAGTGGAAAGTGTTGTAATCTACTGGGAATATAGCCTTTGGGGTTTCGTTCCTGTGGAACAGATACTCGATCTCAACAACTAGTGAAGCCTGTACTAGTTTTATGAATTACATTATGCGACGAGTGTCGGCGAAATAATGTTATTTTCTCTGTTATCGTACCTTGCACGTCTGCATTTTATTTGTCAGTAAAATGTTCCCTATCTAGGAATGTACTTGCATATATTTGAATGTACGTTCGTATGTGTTTACTTATATATATATATACGTATGCAAGCATGTCGTCATGTATTATAAAAATTCTAAGAGTTATAACGAGAAATGTCTCTTCTGCATATTTCTAGATGATATTTGTCTAGTGACGTAATTTAATGTTAAGACATCAAAGATGAGTAATAGAAATGTTTTGCTTTTTTGGCCAGTTGCAAGAACAAAATTTAATATATTTTAAAATAAATTTTTCTTTTACTACAGAGAAATTAAACATCAAATGCTCGGAAATTAATAACAATATTAATATTTACACAATAAATGTCACTATATTAACAAAAAACATCGGCCATGTATAGGCCCTAAACTTTCTTTTACGTAGTCAGTATATTTTGATTTGGTAGTATATAAATTAAAATATAAAATGTTTAAATTTCAAGAAAATATGTTCATTCATTATGACCATAAAATTATAAAGTTAGTTTATCTTCAAATTTCTAAAAAAACAATTATTTTAGATTTAAAATGTTTGATTCTATAGTAGCATAATGAAAAATTATTAAAAATTATGATGGCCGGACATTTTTTAGTCTTCAAATAAACTTTAAACCTTACAAAATATTTTCATATAATATTTTAAATTATTTACTAACCTTTGTAACGCTTTTTCACTAAACTTATTTGTGACACTGACAATAAATGTTAAATGTCAAAATATTTGAATATTTAAAACAGTTGACATGCATAGTAGATACGATTTATTATATATAATTTTCCATACCTATGTAACTATGGCAAATATAATAGAATAATAGCAATTTTCTCGTAACTGGTACACTTTTTGAAGAAATGTTTCAAACAAAAATTGTTCAAATCATTAATATCTTTAACTTTAATTATAACTATTTTACTGTTAGTGCAGCCGTTTCGAAGATACGCAAAAAGTGACGCCAGTAAACATGCACTTCCGGTTTGAATATGCTTTTCAAAAATAAGAGGTTTTCCTCCCAGGCATATACAAATCTTAAGTTTAAATTTTCATAATTTTATCTTCAACGATGTAGGCTGTAGAGCGCATACATACACAGACACACACACACACACACACACACACACACAGACACACACACAGACACACACACACAGACACACAGAAACACACACACACACACACAGACAAACACACACACACAGACGTCATTCCAAAATAGTCAGACTCGATTCAGGGAAGGTCAAAAGGTGTATTTCCGTTAAAATTTCGAGATTTTTTTTTTCGTGATTACAATACTTACTTATTACTTCGTAAAAGAAAGTAAAAATCTAATAAAATTAATTCGTGATAATTTCGTGCATTCAAGCATAAGTCTAATAATTTATAATTAAAATAAGAACAGATTTTAAATACAGGAAATGACAGAGTGGATTAATAAATATTTCTGTAGTCATTTTAAAATTTAATTACAACGGAAGTCATAATACTATCCTCAAATTTTCGGTTTGATTATTTGACTAGTTTTATTCCAGAACCACTCTATATTTTAGTTTCTAAATATTATACCATATTATTTTGGCAATGTATATTTTTTATTCTAATAGGTATACAAACAAATTTATAATAAATATTCGAGTTTATTTAAATAAAAATGTTTAAAATATCGCATGTAAATATAATATTATATCGTATTACAACGCAAATGCATGTTTTAAAGTTATAATATTGTTTTATTTTTGTCGTGATAAAACCAAAACAGGCAAACAAGTCATGAACACGTTTTATGCACGAATATATACCACAGTAAACATTTACGGGCTTTGCTCAAAAAGCATATAAAAACACGAAGTAATGCAATATGACCCCGTGTCATTCTTTATAAAAACATTTCGCCGTTTAAAGGACCTCTTATTTTAATGATGTAGGATGAATGCACTAGTGAGCGGAGATTTTACGATTTTTATATCATTGTAAACCAAAATGAAATTATGATCTATTTGGAGCATTATCAAAAATGTGTTAATTCATAAAATACAATACAAACAATACAGATTCTCTTTATATAATCATTCGTAATTACAGAGTAATCTAAAATGACATTGGTATGGAGCATTTTAGCAATGAAGATAATCTACGAAATTTATACTCGTTTGCAGCAATGCAAAATAATTTTAATCGAAGATAATCTTTTATTTTGCTAAAAGATATTTAAATAATTTATTCGAAATAACGCGAATAAAATTATTTAAAATTAAAATCGTATTTGAAAGTATGAGAAAGTTTTGATCATAATGCACATTTAAAAATCTCTTTCTATTCCTCTTATCCGGTATGAGTAAATAAAATTAGTATTATTCAACAATCTTTGATAACCTTTAGATGAATGCAAAACTATTCCAAGTGCCTTAAAGAGCATCAAGAGAATATAAGTTCAGATATATAGGCGCAGTATATTAACTCGCTTACGAAATAGCAAGGGAAAGACGAATGTAGCTCATGCATGAGAATGAGATTGTCCGTGGTGGATTGAAAAACGCGATGGTACCTACAACTTTAACTGGATCGCGCGCGCAGACACACACTCTCAACAACGTCGTTGTTGAAACCGGCGTGTAACCGGCGCAAACTGGAGTGAACCGGAATTCCTGACCGACGCCGTGCACTACTGCTCTGAACACCCAAATTTACATAACTCTACAACGCACCGTGGTGCGTACCTCTGGTTGATTCCATTTTGTATTTGCTGACAATGCAACATTGTTATCTTTAGGGCTAGTTTACAGTCACCGTTATTGTATGATGCTTTGAATTATCCTTCTACCATAACCATAAGAGCTCAAGAAATTATACGCCACGATATTAAATCAAAATGTTACTGTAGGATTTACTGCGTGATTTCATCATTTTGCTTATAATTTTTATTCAACATGTGCATTTGACAGAATAATAATATAGTGCTTGAACACAATTCGGGAATTGGTCGGTTTTTGACGCTGCTATCGAATACTGTCATGTGTCATCAACATAAACGTATTAGTGTATGCTCACTACTAGTACTTTTTCAATACACCTTTCACATTTGTGAAAATATAGCAACAATATACAAAATCATGAACGATGTTTCAATCATATGTACATATTTCCGGAGTTATCTAATATGTTTTTATGTTTATCTATATTATTCATAATGATTAAAAAACTAAGATTTAAAATTAATTAGAAACAATATAAACTGTCTACTAGTAAGAATGAACTATTAATATACTATTCAAAAATAATATTTTGAAGTAAAATATACTTCTGTTTGTTGCTGGAGACGAAAACATTAAAATTAATCATTTACATAAATACTCGTAGATGCGCAAGTCGTTTGTTAAGAAACGTCAAATAGTCCATATTCTGCAATTCTAAGAATTCAAAGTGAAATTGAGTATATTTTTTTATAACACTATGCCCGGGCTTGGCCTCGCGATTTTCTATTCGCTTTTCAACAAACTTCGCCGTTTTGGTGGATGTAGAAACCCGCAAGAAGCCTGAGAAAGTAGTGGAAAATTTAAATGCGACACGTATTTACAAGCCTCCTTGCTTTTGTGTATTTTGCGGTTCACGCGCTCATGTTTTAGGTATATTGTGAAACGAACTAGAAAAAAATGTTGATACTACCCACAGTAATGATATATACATAAACAGGTAACTTTACACACATGTTAACAGAGCTTATTCTCAAAATTCAGTTATGATTTGTTTTATTTTGATACCTAACTCAAAACTGGATAAAACACTATCTATTTATAAAGTAGTACCTGTTATTAGACCAGTCTTAGAGCTGTATCATACCTGTTAAAAGCTCTATCAGACTTGTTGAAAGCTGTATCAGGTGATGTAATTAATTGCGGTTTCCGGTTTGAATTTCGCGCTCTGTGACGTCACCATCAATCAGAAGCGTGACCTTGAACTGCTCTGGTACCGGTGTTTTCCTACTACTATAGAAACATTTTTTTACAATTACTAATTTTTAATAATAAATGTGGTGCTAGCATTAATAGACAAGTCTTATTTGAATTCGAAAACTACTCTTGGAAATATTTTAAGAATTAAATACTGCCTGTCTATAAAAAACATCGGCCATGGTTGGCCCTAAACTTTCTTTTACGTAGTCAGTATATTTTGATTTGATAGTATATAAATTAAAATATATAATGTTTTAAATTTCATGAAAATATTTTCATTCATTATGACCAATAAAATTATAAAGTTAGTTTATTTTCAAATTTCTAAAAAAAAAACATTTCTTTTAGTAGCATAAAGAAAAATTATTAAAATAGTGATGGCCGGACATTTTTAGTCTTCAAATAAACTTTAAACCGTACAAAATATTTTCATATAATATTTTAAATTATTTACTAATCTTTGTAATGCTTTTTCACTAAACTTATTTGTGACAATAAATGCTAAATGTCAAAATATTTGAATATTTAAAACAGTTGACATGCATAGTAGATGCGATGTATTATATATCATTTTCCATACCTATGTAACTATGGCAATATAAATAAGATAATAGCAATTTTCTCGTAACTGGTACACTTTTTGAAGAAATGTTTCAAACAAAAAATGTTCAAAATATTAATATCTTTAACTTTAATTCTAATTATTTTATTGTTAGTGCAGCCGTTTCGCAGATACGCAAAAAGTGACTCAAGTAAACATGCACTTCCGGTTTGAATATGATTTTCAATAATAGGAGGTTTTCTTGTCAGGCATATACAAATCTTAAGTTTAAAGTTTCATAATTTTATCTTCAACGGTGTAGGCTGTAGAACGCACACATACACACAGACACGCACACAGACACACACACAGACACACACACACGCGCACACACACACACGCGCACACACACACACACACACACACACACACACACATACATACATAGACGTCATTCCAAAAATAGTCAGACTCGATTCAAGGAAGGCCAGAAGGTGTGTTTCCGTTAAAAAATTTTTTTCGTGATTACAATACTTACTTATTACTTCGTAAAAGAAAGCAAAAAGCAATTAAGGAATATTTAAAATTGTGTGTGTATTTGATGCAAAATTTGTTTAAAACTTGAAAGAGATAAATTATTAACGATTTAATTTAAACTATTGTAACTACAACGTTGGCGGTTTGTTTTGTAAATAATAAATATATATCTTGAATGGAACAACGATACAGTAAAGTTACAAGTTATAAAAGTGATATTAAATATGCTGGTATAATTTATTTGGAATCGCTTGCACATGTTTCGGTTTACAATATAATATCTTCTTTCAACTACCCGACTCTATTTGACCTAAAAAAGTTGTGCCACAAGCACGCGATGTGAAATCGTAAATAAATAAATAACCGTATACACCTGAACAAACACATATATGTTATTTCACTCCAGTATGTTTTATTTGTGTTAGCTAACCTCAGAATACCAAATATGATAGTGTTCAAATTAATATAAATATTATATTATATGAGTTAATTATAACTTTTGTTAGAATTATATATTTTACTTGAAGATAAAATACATTTTTGTAATAACATTAAATCATTAAAAACAGATTAGATATAAAAGTAATTATTGGGTGTTCAGCAAAACTATAGGTAAAATCCGAAGTACTTCAGTAATTGGGGAGTGCACCAATGTTATATTATAATACACATAACATATAGAATCGGCTCTGTTTATTATGACTCTAACAAGAATAATCCGAAGACATTTGGAAACCATTATTTGTCCTTATGAATAAAAGTCATCATGTAAAATTATTTTCAATTTGCTCGATTACTGCTAATGATCCGACTTATATACATACAAATAATCACGTCACATCAATGTATCATTTTATGTTCGTTTTGTTCAAGTGTGTATGAATTGGTGTTCCAATTTGAATAAACGAAAAAAATTGACGTATACTACATAAGTATGGTGTGTGGTGTTATAGTCACACTAATGATACACGTGCGTGTTGTTCAAGCGTTGCACGTAATCAATTTTATATTTTCGCGACGTTGTGTTAAGAACTTTTTGACCCAATTGCTACCTTTAAGATCTTTTAACAACATGAAATTTACCTGCGATAATTCAACAAATGGATTTACTGTCCGGTTTCTTAGACAAATATAGCGTGCAGTTCGATATTTAGGGGTAATATTTTGTATTTGTATAACGGTTTATTAAGTGTATTCTTTTATTTCGATCAATGGTGGGTTTATTTGTAAAATGTTGTTTTAATGGATTTGTATGATTGATAGCAAAGTAAAAACATCGGTCATGTGTTGGCCTTAAACTTTCTTAAACGTAGTCAGTATATATAGATTTGATAGTATATAAATAAAATATAAAATGTTTAAATTTCAAAAATATATTTTCATTTATTGTCCAATAAAAGTGTAAAGTTAGTTTATTGTCAGATTTCCAAAGAAAATATGTATTTTAGATTTTAAATGTTGGATTTTATAGTAGTATAAAGAAAATATCATTATTCATTACATATTATTAAAAATTATTATGGCCGGGCATTTTTTAGTTTTCAAATTAACTTTAAACCAGAGAAAATATTTATATATAATATTTTAAATTATTTACTAACCTTTGTAACGGTTTTTCAGTAAACTTATTTGTGACACTGACAATAAATGTTAAATGTCAAAATATTTTAATATTTAAAACAGTTGACATGCATAGTAGATACGATTTATTATACATATAATTTTCCATACCTATGTAACTATGGCAATATAAATAGGATAATAGCAATTTTCTCGTAACTGGTACACTTTTGGAGAAATGTTTCAAACAAAAGTTGTTCAAATCATTAATATCTTTCAATTTTATTCTAACTATTTTTACTGTAAGTGCAGCCGTTTCGGAGATATGCAAAAAGTGACTCAAGTAAACATGCACTTCCGGTTTGAATATGCTTTTCAAAAATAGGAGGTTTTCTTCCCAGGCATATACAAATCATAATTTTATCTTCAACGGTGTAGGCTGTAGAGCGCACACATACCCACCCACACACACACACGCGCGCGCACACACACACACACACTCGCACACACACACGCACACACACACACTCACACACACACACCCACACACACAGACGTCATCCCAAAAATAGTCAGACTCGATTCAGGGAAGGTCAAAAGGTGTATTTCCGTTAAGATTTCGAGTTTTTTTTTTTCGTGATTACAATACTTATTAAATTACTTCGTAAAAGAAAGTAACAATGGAATCTGGATATATATGAGAAATGCATTTTGAGGCCCAGTATTTTTACCTTCAAATAAGTTTCAAATACTCGTAGTTAACTGACGAATATGCAAAAGAGATTTGCAAATAAACAATGAACTATCTACCAGATAGCTTATCCGGGGCTTTATTTGGAGATGGACATACTGACCATAAATGGATTAATTTAGGATTTTATAATTGTTCAAATTATTTGATTACTTCTCTCAGTATTCAAACTTGAATTGGTTATAAGGAAATATTTGAAAGTTTTCTCTATTACAAAACTAGTATTAGCATAATATAACAAAAACAGTTTTCTACAATACAACTAACATATGCCGTAACTAAAAAAACTATTTGCACATATAGATGAAAATTTAGGACATACATTTATCTACTAAATAACAAAAACTGTCAATAGTTCACTGCTGTTGAATACGTATTCAACAAAATTCGTAAATAAATCAGCTTTTGTTCGAAACGAAATTTCACTAAATTTGTAAATATTTCATTATGGCTTATCACCGGCAGACATTCCCGTTCAACTTATGCAGGTACAATCTGATTAGCACACATATAAAAGCGCCTTGTGAGTGCAAATTTTCGTGCGCTCTCTTCACGCTACAAAGGTTATTATTAAAAGTTCCTTTTGACACTTTGAGTGCACGTAACTACTACACAGTGCCCGCCAGGTGCTATACTTCACTAGCGAGTTTTTTTTCATTTCCTTCCTATAGTCACTGTTGGCAGCGGTAGTGCAGTTGCAACCAACGCGCTTGCAACGTCCGGTTAAGAACCGAAGAGTGGTTAGCGCCCCCGTGGGGGTCACTTCACGTTAACCGGATTTTAAATTAATTATTAGCGAAACTCAGTTATAACCCTAGCAGGTCAATTTAGAACACAGACGACAGGATATGCTTTACATTACATTACGTTGCATATGCCTATACATACTATAGTAATTCATTGCTCTATATTCATGAAAACTGTTGAGGATATACATAAATATCTTCATACTGTTCATAGACTGATTCTAGGGGTAGTTAATATGGTAAATTTAAGATATTTTAACTGCAAATATTTACTGAATAAAACATTTTAAACTGGTATTGATGTGGACATGAATTTAGAATGTTAGAAACAATGCACTAGTATTTGGTATGCGAGATATAAATTGATTCACACCATATTTACATTGCTACCTCATGTTTAGTTACTATATTAATTACGTAAATCAACTCATCTTGGACAGACTATAATATAAATAATTGTAAATAAAACAAAATGAAAGCAGGATTGTAAAGTTTATAATATATCGCCAGAATACCTGAAAGTTAAATGTTTCAGAACAAAAGTCCATATATCTTATTTAGTGAAATGTAAATGCATTTATATTTTTCATTGCTTCACGAAATTTATCTATTATAAACAGGCTTCAAATGGTTTTCTATTAAATGCAAATATAATTTTATAGTTATTTATGTACTGAGCTTATTAATCTGTTTTGCTTGTTAAATGATGGTTACCTTGACCAATTTCTGTAATGGTTTGCAATAGCACTTTAATTAGGAGACAGTAATGGCGTTTATACACTACTAATTGTTAGATGAGTAGTTAGTGCAACATGAGCAGTTAGCGAGCAAAGCTAATACCGACACAATTTAATCTATCTTGGTTCATCGGTATTAGGTGAAAAGCGTTTGAACCTTGCTCTTAGTATTATGGAATCATACAATTGTGAGTGGTTCTGGCATTGTTATGAAGATAGAAATAAGAAGCCATGTAACTGAACACAACCTTAGAGGTTTAGAGGCTTCTCATTTACAAAGCGTGTAGTATTAATTTGATATTAAAGGTAGTTTTTATTATTGTTGAACATCATCTTCATTATGATTACATATGTGATATATTACCCAAATGCTTAGTTTAGTATGCGTAGGCTATTAAGATAATATGCTTTTAGCAACCAAAGTAAACTTATGGTTATATTTTTACTGTTACAGATTATAAATATAAGTTTCTCCTTCTTGTAAATATTCGTAAAATCATGTAATATAATTGATACAAATAAGTATCTACGAAAAACATGAATTAGAATTGGCTCTCACTTTTATTTTTATACAACTATAAAATTACCTGAACATATTCTAAAGTCAATATACGTTATAGATATAATGTACAATACAATATAAAATACAACCTATCCATCAATAACCTTCATGGTCCAATTAACATTTAAGAGAAAATTTCTTTTCCGCTACATTATCCTTGTAAGTATGAATATATTTTGAACAACTCCTAAGGTTCTCGTGATATATGCACAAAGCCCGAAATCTCTTTTACCTACAAGTGGAAAAAATGTCTGAGTCCACAGATAGTAGATAGATAGACACACTCATCTCGTCTGCCATCGTTATGTGTAAGGAAGGATGGTGTATGTTACACAAACACACGCCTACATAACTCTCCACATAGTTTGGGTATCTCTCCAGAGAAAAATGGATATAAAAGCATTTCTACTGATCTGTGCCAGTGGAAGATTTGGAAATCATCCAATAACCGATCATTATGTTCTATATTTGCCGTAAGCTCTCTTATGTAGGTTATTTTTTGGGCATCAATATAAATTAGGTAGGATTTCTTGGTCCAATAAAAATTACTTGAAACGCCAAAGTCCAAAAAAAAAAAAAATGCACTACAATAATACTTGTAACTATAAGTACTAAAGTAAAATCACAATTTTAGTAATTAGTATTATTAATTGATTAGTAGCTGGGCACTTGATGAAATATAATTTAAATAATTAGAAATAAAACACTTGCATTAAGTTTCACATTTATATTTTATTGACTTCGACGATCGTTTCGACCTTTCGGTCTTCTTCAGGAACAATACATTGTTTCTAAATGTCGAAACGATTGTCGAAGTCAATAAAATATAAATGTGTAACTTAATCCAAGTGTTTTATTTCTAATTATTTAGTAATTAGTATGTCCTTTTTGCTATTTTAGAGAAAAAAGTTTAGTTCTTGTTTTACTTGCGAATAAAATATTTAATTATTCTGCCAGACACCCTAACACACTTAGGAAGGTGTCACTTGTTATTTTATTGGTTATTTTAAAATAAAAATGATAACAATTGCATTGTAAAGTTTCATTTAGGAAAGCAAATATATTTATTTATGTTTATATATAGAGAGGGCCATCTGTTAGTATATTTTTTAATGCGTGCTATTTCGACAGTTTGCAACACTGACGTGCTTGACATTGATAGATATGTTGTGGCAAACCTCCGCTGTAAGAAATGGATCGTTTTACTCTTGAACAATGTCAAGCACACCAGTGTTGCAAACTGTCGAATTATCACGCACTTTAATAAGAAGCCAACAGATGGCCCATCTTGTATTTAAAATTGTATTTCATTTATATTTATATCGTCATCAGTGACAACTATCGACAAGTGACATTGCTAAAGAGATGCATATACTTACATAAGACTGTGAAAATATATATAATCTAATAAGAACAACAAGATATTAGTCTATAGTCGCTTGTTTGTGCTTCGAACCAATATCTATCTTCTGGGGTTTACCTAGAATTTTGTTTCATTTGTATATAATATTTTTTATTGCCTTGAGTTGATGTTACAAAGAAAGATAGAAGGAAGAATACACGGATTCATGAGGAGTGCAACAGTGACAGAACTGTAGTATCTAGAGTGGATAATGGTCAAATACGATGGTTTGGTCATGTTGAAAGAATGTAGACTAAAAGAGTTTATACGAGCAATATAAATGGAGGGAAATCGTTGAAATAAATGGATGACTTCGATTTAAAAAGAGTGAAAAACAAAACCTGAGCAAATCGGAATAGAAAAGTATGTATGAAAGTTTTGATGAATATATAAGAATCGTGTGAAAATATGATAACCAAAGATGTGCAAAGAAGTTGTATAAATTCTATTTCTGTCGATTTTAATATTTTAAGTTCTACGTACAGCGACCTAAAATTGTTATTCTGACCCATACTGTTGGTATGTGGTATAACTATATTATTAATAATGTTATCATATGTTCGTATCCAGGTCAAGACACAATTTCATAGTTTCCTGCACGTGCATAGGGACCAAATCTTTGTGTGTAGTTGTATCTTAATATCATTTATGAGACAAGCTGAACCACGACATATCGCGTCGAGTTATGTCAAGTCTTTGCCCATGTACGGTAACTTGACATAATATGATGCGGCTAGTATTATACGGACGTTGGTACTATGAACATATAATATATACAGTTTTAACTATAAAATACGCAACATGACGTCACTGGTCACTCTAGCTGACTAGTGACGTCACATACTTTGTTTTTAAACCAATATTGCATCATAAATCGACTTGGGTTTATTATTAAACTTAAACCAGTTATTATATTTTGCAAGAAAGATTTGTGAGTCATTTTAGGTTTTATAATTAGGTAACTATTTTATGCGTAAATAAATAATACGTAATCGGTTTCGCGCACGAGAGTTCTAAATATATTGAGTAGCTTATGTTGGAGTTTTCGTCAGCTGACGACAACAATTAAGATTTAACCCAAAATGATTTATATTTAATGTCGTACGTTTCAAGATAACGTATTAATTAATTTTATATTTAATCAGAATATTATACTGTACATGCGCCTATGCAAGCTCTTTTCAAATGCCTACAAAGAAAATCCATTTACAAAGTCAGGTGTATGCTATTAACAGCGCAAAACATTTCATCCGTTCAACGTTAATCTCACTAAGAGCTGTCTTGTCAAATTTTCTTGGATTAGAGGTTTTGCTCACACTTTATAACAGTGCCTTTCAAAATTCAAACAGAAGCCTATATAATCTATTGTCATATTATTAAAAAATGTTATAATGACATTTAATTTAGCAAAATTCATCATCAACTAAGTTTTCAGTAGGTCTCTATATTTAACAGAGTAACAAAGTTTATTTTAGAAACTCGTTAATATTATTTTGAATATGTTGAACGCAGAACAACTTATCATTTGACTATGAGTAGTTCGCGTTTAAGATCACGTTAAAAATAACTATTGTGTAGTAAAATTGAATGATGAAACGAACTTACCAAGTGAAGTTCAATGATAATTCTATGAGCCGCCTTTATCGAGATGATCAAATGTAGTACTTCAGCTTCCTGTCAGTGCTGCCACAATATTTATAGCTATAGAAACTGGACACCCCTGCGTGTCCTCGCTGCTTATTTTCAAAACTTTGCCGTAACGTATAATGGAGTTTAAAATCTTAATGTTAAAGGGTTTCTTAGGAAGGTTTGATAATCTCGGAAGAGGCACCACATACAATTATGTTTGAACTTTACTTGCTAAGTTCGTTTAATCATACAAATGTATTTTGCGCCTCTTCTTCAAAATCAAATGTAGATGTTCAACGCTTCAAATATAAATGTTCAACGCTTGTGTATTACGGTAAATTTTTTAAATAAAACTAATAGCAATGTTATAAAATAAACTTCAAATTACAATATAATTCATTTTAAACGCATTAATAATTAATATACTCGTAATACAAATTATTGTATTTACATTCTTTTAAGTTCATATCGTTATATAAGTATTGAAGATTTCTCAAAATTATCTGGTAGGAAGTCGCTCTACAGTTAAGAAAAGAGAAATCCATCTCTATCTCATATTTTTGGAAATTTTCTTTTGATTGCGTTAATTTAAAAAAAATAATACAATTAAAACTAATAAATGTGTATTTGTAATAGAATTTCATTACGCTGCTGTATATATTTGACCATAGATTTAGATTTAATATTTAATGTATTTTTGACCGTCAAATAATAATGCCTAAATAAAGAGATAAAGGTGGAGCATCGATGTAACAGTATAAATTCAACACTTCCAATGTTTCATTATACTACACATATACGTAATACTGCTATCCAGTAGCCTGTTCTCCACACTTCATTGTTGACAAACGGCTTTAATCGATCCTTCTGAATATCGTTACAATTCTCACCCTCTCAATTGTTTGCAGCTCCGCTCCGTACCATAATAAAATACAAAACATATTATATGGCGAACGGATTGTACCGGTAATAAAACAATATTGTTTTACTGTGTTTATTAGGCGTATCGCAGCGAAATGACATGAAATAATGGAACATTTAATTGCTTGAATCAGACAGACTGCGTCCTGTTAAATGTAAATGCCAAAAATATAATTATAGCATCCATTGAATTGTGGCTTTTGTTCATACATTTTAACTGCGCTATTCATATTTTATTTATATTCTTATCTCAAAAGCACAAACTAACTTAATTTAGTTGATAGTAATAACTTTTTATTTTATTTTTGTTCTCAATGCAATTTTTGTACTAACATAGGTGTAGTATTATATAACCGTTGATACGTTTAAATATATGTCATGACTGTAATTAGGTATTTATTTTCCTTATATTAATTTTATATAGTTCTTATAGTAGCTTATTTTCACACTTATATATATATATATATATATATATATATATATATATATATATATATATATAGATATATATATATATATATATATATATATATATATATATATATATATATATATATATATATATATATATATATGTATATATATATATGTATATATATATATTATATATATATATATATATAGATATATATATATATATATATATATATATTATATATATATATATATATATATATTATATATATATATATGTATATATATATATATATATATATATATATATATATATAAAATAAAATATGCATCGTGGTACCAAAAATAAACTTATAAATATGTAAATAAAATTGAAATATTAAATTAAGCCTAGAAGGCATACTACGAACTTATATAAATTTATAATTAAGTGTAGAGACATCGTTTTCCGCCCTATTTGAATCAATGATTGTTGAAAACTTGCAAACACAGAGAAAACATACAGATGAGTGTTTGTGTGTGTGCGCTTATATATATGACACATAAATACATTCAATCATCCAAAGAAAATTAACTGAAGATTTCTGGAAGACGTTAGCGGCTACGTTCACATCTCTTGTTGTGTAGACAGTTAGTTTAAATCAAGTCTCGTTTATTTTATCGTATTTCGCCATTCTCGTCTAAACAGAATTTCAATTTACATTCATGTGGGATACTATGAAATTTACATAATTTCGCTTTAAACCCGGCAGCATGTCAAAAACAGTAATTATTCTCTTTGCTATTCTCAAATACGTTCAATTATATGTTCTAGCGTATTCCTAAGAAAACTATCTTCTTTGATATGCGATCTCCTCCATCGCCCTCGTATTTCATTCAACTTTTGTTGATACCTATATATATGTATATATATTTGTAGTATAAAGCAAATTACTATTTGGTGTTTACGACATCTTCATTATCTTATTTGACATTAGCTTTGTGTTCTTCCTCTTACGATTTACTTAGATTCAAATTCGAAATTATATTATATTGTTTCACTAGATTAATCAAATATTTTCTTTAGAAATCAAATATATTAAATAACAATGAAATAAACATTCAACAACATTAAATCATGTTCTTGAGCCTGTTAATCCGCTATCATTTATTGAAAATAAACATTTTGATATATAATAAACATTAATAAATTCAATTAGAACAGTGTTGTTTGATATTCTCTATCCTAAATCCAACCCACAACAAGCGTATCACCTTTCATTATTTTGTTAACCATGTATATTTCCAATAGGAACTGTTACACTTTAAAAGAGGTATTCTGGGAGAGATATACAAATATGTACAGCCACATAAATATTTCTAGCTGTTGCAAATATATTTGGTGTCTTTTATACAAATATATAAGTTACTGGCCTACAATTTTTTAACTATATATATATATATATATATATATATATATAATATATATATATATAAATATATATATTATATATATATATATATATATATATATATATATATATATATTATATATATATATATATATATAATATATATATATATATATATATATATATTATATATATATATATATATATATATATATATATATATTATATATAATATATATATATATATATATATATATATATATATATATATATAGATTTGATTTATTTTTATTTACTGGTTAGTGTTAATTGGATGTCATGCAATGACGTGTTATAGTATCAATATATTATTCAATTTCAAAAGTTAACACGAAAAAATTGAACGGAAATGGAACAGCTAAGAAGTATGCATATGCACTTCAACGTATATTGTATCCCATCCTATTTCCTGAAACCCATGAATACTTGAATGAAAGTATCCGTACCACCATGTCTTGCTATGACATCAAATAACATCACTTCACTTGACATCTATGTTACTAGAAAATATATTCATTCTAGCAAGATTTCATAAGTATACCAATAAAAACTTTTATTTTTAGGTAAATGAAAATAAATATCTAAATTTAAAATTACTCTTACAGATATTCAAAAAAACATATTTTTATAAAACACAAACATTGGCTAATTATTACAATTATATTAAATGCATCATACATGCGGAATAAAAGAGCATGTATGAAGATTTAATGAATATAAATGAAGCAAAAGAACTCAAGATGCGAATGAATGTAAAGGGGTTTCTACCACCCCATATGAGGGAAGTAGGCATGATGTTATATGTGTAAGACAACTAGTGCAATTAAAATGTATGGCTGATATTTAATATTTTACTGTAAAACGATAAATATTTAGAAATTATTTTTAACATAAACAATTATTAATTGAAACTGTTTTTTAATTCAAATGCAATAAAATAATAATAAAATCTGAATGCGCAGCTCTGAATTATAATCTAAATATTGCGCCAAATTAGAATACAAAGATATTTGTCTGACAAAACACATATGTTCTCTTAAGTGTAAAAACATTTACAACTTTACAGTAAATATTCCACAGACGAAGCGAACTACTGATGTAGACGGTTTTGAAAACATGAGGTTATGTCATGTACTGTCACACCTTTATTGTCTGTTATTTTTACGGCTTGTACCGATGCGCACACGTGCCACGTATTTCCTACCTCGCTTTGCAAGCGTGAGCGGAAGCGTAAAAAGCAAATATTATGGCGAGAAAGTGTTCGCAAATATTATAGTTCATGGTGTACGCGTTCACATCATGAGAACACAATGGTCTACATGTGTGCAGAGAATTTTAGTGTTTATTTCATGATAAAAGATGTTGTAAAATCTTAAAATAATACTGCCTTTATCTTTAGACGCAATACTTACGTTAATAGTTTCCGCATTGAGCTTTAGTGATGAAATATTTAGGCCATTTATTTTCTATAAATTATTTGAACCAAACATGCAATTTGACTAAATATTCTTTACGTGAATTAAAAAATAAGATTATTATCTTAAATTATATTATGAAATAATCTTTTCGTTCATATCTACGCCTAAAGTTATGAATATAAAAATACGATAATTTTTCAATTTTTATTGCATATATTTAGTACTAAAAATTAACTTATTATTTCCTGACTTAAATGCATAATTTTTTTATAATCAAATATTATATATATAATATTTCATCAAACTTATTTGAGTATAATTCAAGTTTTATGGTGGAGCTCGGCATATTATTGTGTAGTACATTAATATTAAAGTTTGTGTAAGAAGAGATAAATATTGAAACAGTAAATGTGACCAAAACTTCTTTTGGATATATAAAACGCCAAAAAAAACAAAATTCTTTGTTTAATCTATTTTATGTTTTTATGTCATTTTATTTCCTTATAATAAATTTAATATTTCTTTATAAAGTATACTTATTCTAACAAAAGAAAATATATTTCCAAATTTCTAAAATCTTGACTAGTTTTACGTATGGGTATAAAAATATATATTTGTAGTCACTTAATAAGAAGTGTTTCTCTATTTTATCCTAACTTAAATGGGTTCAAGACGTAATTGCAATTAGAAAACAATTAAAAATGATTCTTCTATACTCAGATTAAAAAGTGATTAAAGTGGAATGTTCATGCGTCTAAATAATTGAATTAATATAGTTGGATTGTTTTTGGTTAACTGTGAACCATGAACTTTAACCTTAATCACATATTCTGACCTCTAAAGCGACGGGAATTGGATGGAGGCGAGAATAGCACAACCAGACACAGCATGATGATATAGTGGTGTGTGTTTGTTTGTGTCTCAGGGTGCGTGTGTTTTGCGTGAGATCATTTATCAGCAGTGGCGGCTCACAAAGGCATTGCGACCAGCCATTGTCCTACTGAATGAACATTTTTTTGTGATCTTAAATTGCCCTATTTTATTTTAATACACGATCTATTCGTCAAATTGTTTTGATTTTTTTTTCCACGAAATTAATCACGAGAAATCTACATGTATCAAGTTTTTAAATGAATTTTTAAAATTTCCATTTCATTTAATTTTCTTCTATAAGAATGCGGTTTAATAAATATAACTGATTATTATTCATACTCTTGACAATAGTAAATGTATTTACACATGCAATTCAAGTGATAATTTAAGTATTCATTAGGTTAATACAAATGTAAAAGACCTTTTAACTAAGATACAAAATAAATATATTTTATGTAAAAACGTATACGAGACGCCACTGTATATCCGGTTGTCTATGTGCGTAAGAAGAGTTATGCGATAATAAAGATGAAGAGCAACGAAGCACAAATGTCAAGTAATTTTATTACACTAAAACCAATTAGTAAGCGCCGTAATGTCTGCACATGCGTACTAACGCATAGGATAAGGTGGTGATATTGCTTATTGGCCTGAATTCAATTTCAAACTAGGAAATATGCATAGAGCATTCAAATTAATTCAAGTTACCATACCATACCATACCACGGTTACATATTAATGGTTGGCGTTCGTAGTATGCTTAGAACTCAGTAATGCTGTTGGTTAGTTGGTTGGTTGGTTGGCATAGCATGGTGTACTCCATGGACCTGATATTATCAGGTGAGAAGTTTGATTGGTTAGTTAGTTTAGGACATACATGTATGGTACATTTGCGGTTTCATATTGCTATTACCTACCCGAAACTTATGTTGCATTCGTGAATAATATTATCGTACCTGCATATCAAGAATTGTTACTCTGAGGTCATACATGGTATTGTTTTGGTTTCGGATCTTTTTAAAACTAAGAAGAAATTCTAATTTTAAAAATAATGACTCAAACATTTTCAATTACTACTTTAGAACAAGTCTAGATTACACAATTTGTTTCTTGTTTTTAAATTTTCACTTTAACGGAATTATTAAAGTAAGTTTGTTATGGATTCCGTCAAGATAAAAAAAAAACATCGGCCATGTGTTGGCCCTAAACTTTCTTTTACGTAGTCAATATATTTAGATTTGATAGTATATAAATAAAAATATAAAATGTTCAAATTTCAAGAAAATATTTTCATTCATTGTCCAATATCCTTGTAGGGTAAAGTGAATATTAGAAGGGCCACTGACACGCTTTTTGTAACGGTTTTTCACTAAACTTATTTGTGACACTGACAATAAATGTTAAATGTCAAAATATTTGAATATTTAAAACAGTTCATGCATAGTAGATACGATTTATTATATATAATTTTCCATACCTATGTAACTATGGCAATATAAATAGGATAATAGCAATTTTCTCGTAACTGGTACACTTTTTCAAGAAATGTTTCAAACAAAAGTTGTTCAAATCATTAATATCTTTCAATTTTATTCTAACTATTTTTACTGTAAGTGCAGCCGTTTCGGAGTAATGCAAAAAGTGACTCAAGTAAACATGCACTTCCGGTTTGAATATGCTTTTCAAAAATAGGAGGTTTTCTTCCCAGGCATATACAAATCTTAAGTTTAAAGTTTCATAATTTTATCTTCAACGATGTAGGCTGTAGAGCGCATATAGACACACACACACACACACGCACACACACCCACACACACACACACACACACCCACACACACACACACACACACACACACACATACGTGATTACAATACTTACTTATTACTTCGTAAAAGAAAGTAAAAACAATTATTTAATTCGTAGCAATTATCAGTAATTATGATATTAATTAATGATAAGAGGAAAGCAAAAATAATTTAAAAGCCTATTGTATGAAGAATTTAATTTGAATTTGAATGAAGCGAAAGGAATTTGTAAGGATAGAGTTGAATGGTGAAAGATTGTCAAGATACGAATGAATGTAAAAGGTTTTCTGTCACCCCATAGGATAGGAATAGGCATGATGTTATGTATGTATAATTATATTTCTTCGGATTTTTCAAATATTGTATAAGAAAGTCTAGTACGGGCCACTACAGATATATTATAATGTAATAGCTATTTTTTACGCGATCTTAAAAATCGTTTGTACCACAATTATTGTTATCTCTCTCATTATGGAAATCTATTGGAGCATATGATATGTTGCTGACATTCCCAATTTTACAAACAAAAAAACGTAATGATAAATGCTATAAATTTGATTAATAATTTTGAATTCAGGGCGATCTAAAGATAATATTTGTGCTATGCGTTAAAAAAATCATTTAGTTGTAAAAATTATAACAGTCGAAAATCTATTTCGACTATTTTTGTGGTGGTATAGCTGTTTTTTTAACGAAAACCTTGAAGTCTGTTCGGCGAGTAAAAAATAATGATTATTAGGAGTTATTGAAATATGATATGTGATAAAAGTATTGATTCCTTAAATTAACAATGGTAATTTTTGTTTGTGAGTGTACCGTGAAGGCGACACCGCAGCACAGTGAATCCGGAGGTTGAGTGATGTTGACTGATGCTTGTATGGGACCGTTGAGGTTATCCAAAAGCAGAGTGTGCGTGTTCCTGAAATTTCAAGTTAATTAATAATCGGTGCGACCTGATACACGTCGCTCGTTCTACCGGATTAATGACACCGAATAAACACTCACTGGATTATATGAATAATAGATTTTAGTTTCGTTATTGTTAAGCTACCCCTCAAAAATTTACACCATTACCTAAATGATTTAATTAAATTTATATTGATAACAACTGACAATTATAATTTATTTTCGCTTAAAAATGCATTCCAATGCCATGGACCTCACATTTTACTATCTTATACGAAGTAATACATAAGTATTACAATAATGAAACAAATTGATCACGAGATTTTAACGGAAATACACGTTTTGACCTTCCCTGAATCGATTCTTCCTTTTTTTGAAATGGTCTTTGTACATATATATATATATATATATATATATATATATATATATATATATATATATATGCGTGTGTGTGTGTGTGTGTGTGTGCCAAAACCGTTGAAGATAAGATTATGAAACTTTAAACTTAAGATTCGTATATGGCTGGCAAGAAAACCTATTTTTTTAAATCATGTTTACTCAGTTATTCTTTACGTTTCTCCGAAATAATTATATTTTCTTGAATATTTAAAAATTTGTATTCTAACTGCAACCGAAAACCGTACAAAAATCGATTTATTTGTCTGTACCGAAGCTGGGCCGTAATTTAAATATATTTAAAAACCTTTAATCTTTATCAAACCAGAACTTAGTTTGGTTCAAAAGAACATACCATTATTTATACATTATTTTCAGTTCGGTGCAGAAAACATGAAAGCATAATATTTCCTGTTAAAATTGTGAAATTATATAATTGTGGGCAGTCGAAGCCTAAACATGCTTTTTGTGCTTCTAAAAACAGATCCATTACCAAAAAACGACAAGCAATATACCAAACCGTAACTAAAATCCATAAAATTAATAAACGGAACCGTAAACGTAAACTGAACCGAAATTGAAAACCTTTATAGAACTTAACCAAACCATAATACTATACGGTTCACATCTCTGATATTTTTTAGTAAAAGTTCTATAAAATATATAAAATTATTTAAATTATTTTCATCATCACTGTACTCTTAAATGTACCATTCGTTACGCATTAATATGTTGAGTCCATACGGGTGTCTCGTCGACGGACGTCGTCTGACAAATCGTCGCCCCACGACAGATGCCAATTTAGATGGGTACTTTTGCTAAGATAACAATAATCCAAAGTGCCTTGCGTAAGTGGCCAAGGATTATACATACACCCTGCTCAGTGCCATCACCCTAGAGTCGAAGTTTAACTGACAACGAACCACCCATTCGATGTACAGAACTAATGACGATTGTGCATGGTGGCAAATCGATATCTCTTTCTCGTTTAAATCTTATCCGCCAATAAACCAAATGTGATATTGGTACTTATAGTGGAAATAAACACGATTTATTTCGTATGCAAGCCATATAGGGAGCGAAAGAATCGTTTTCTTTTGATAAGACTATATATGTCATCGCTATTTAGATTCTCGAGAGGATCTGACCATTACATTTAGTGCTACGAAATTTGGTACTTAGCTTTTGAAATTCTTCTTTAACTGTTCTTATTTGGACGTTAATACTTTTGGTAACTGTTAATTAAAAATGGTTTTTTGATTTTGACTTACAAATTTTAAAAAAACATCTATTTTCTACAACTTTATGACTTCTAATAAAGCTCATCTTCTAGATGGAATGAAACAATTTCGCTTCAAATAGCAATTAAATAGGGATTATTTATAAAATATAAAAGTAGTCGTAAAGTAATTCAAACAGTATTGCAAAGTGCCCAATTATAAAATGTATAATTCTGAAATTGTAACTAACTTTTAACAACCACATTGGATAAGAATTTGATGAAAAATTATTGCTTCTAATGCAATAAAATGGCTAAAATATAACTACTTTCACCCTGTCTAGAGATTATTATTGCATCAAACTAATATGGCAAAGATATTATTTCTTATTACGTGGTAATATCAACCCCAACACATTGTTCCAAAACCAATCTCAATTTCCGTTGCAAAATATCTGAAACAGGCTTATAAATATCTCTTTTATTTTCCCATTCTTCTATACATTAGTGCATTAATTAACTGACACAAATTTCTAAATTACTTAAAACTTTAAAATTGTGCACAGCGTCTACTAAAAAAGTTAATCCAGACTTAATTAAAATGAACTGTGCCGATACAATAAAGGGGGAAGAATAAGAATTATTCTTCCGATATCACCACCACCAGCAGTACCCTTATTCTCTGACCAAAACCTGTCTATTTTAATTCGGTGAGATATTACGTCACACGGTTTCCAGTTAGGGAGTGTGTATATAGTGAACGAATTCCCTCTAGTGGGTGAGAGCGCACGCGGGCGATAACATGTAATCCTATGCCTAGAGGTGTACTATAACAGCAGTTCACCCATTTGAGAGATGAGAAGAATCCGGCACACTGATCCAGGCCATTTATAACACTGGTAAATCCGGCCCGCCACGCGGTGCAGTTGCACTGATCTCTACCGGTACGCACGCTCGCTTAAGCGCATGCGTTCTATATTTTCCTAACCTATATATGCTTTAAAAATAATGTAACCATCCCACCGGTTTCTTCTGTTTTTGAATCATTCTGGGCGCAGGAAAACATTTTACAGCCAAAAATATTGAAATTATAATCATGAAATTTTAAATTTAAAATTGGTACATAGTCCGCAAAAGTATATTATTTATGAAATGATGAAAATAAACATCATAGAATGTGTTTTACTAGTTCTATTATTAATAACATTAAAATTAACAATAACTCTTGGATAAATTTGTTTTTATAAAATAATATATTATTATCTTTGTTCGTTAATAACGCCAAGATTGAGATATGATTATTCGTGGAGTGTTCGTCGTTCTTATATGCCTTGGTAGTCTGATCGCGTCTGTTCGTAGCACGTATTATTTCAAGCTCGTTTCCGGTGCTGGCGAAATTGTACGTTTTGTGAACATTACTTGAACGTGGCTAGCGAGTATATTGGAGTCTCGGTATATGTGCGATATGGTTTTTCATATTATCGTAGCCAATACATGGCGGGACCGGTAGGTACTTTCTTAACGTGTCCAAGAGTATCGATGTTATTTTACAAGCAGACACTAGATGGTACTGGAAACGGTTATTTATTAGATCACGTATATTGTAATAATACTGCAAATTTCAAATGAATTTTCGATTCTATTTTACGACATATACTTTGTATCAAATGCTTACTTTTTGATTAAAGTAATATTTTTACAGTGTATTACTGCTTTTTATATATTTCTATATATTCTATATTCTATATATATATATATATATATATATATATATATATATATATATATATATATACACATATATATATATATATATATATATATATATATATATATATATATATATATATATATATATATATATATATATATATATATATATATATACATATATATATATTATATATATATATATATATATATATATATATATATATATATATATATATATATATATATATATATATATATATATATATATATATATATATATATATATATATATATACATATTTATTTATTTATTTATTCAAACAGTAGTAACGCTGAAAATTTATTACGTGTATTGTAAAGAATGTAAAGTTTAACGAACCGGAAACTCAATTTAATTAAAAGTACATTATGGAAAATATATAGGTATCCAGCAATTAATTACTACAGAAATTTATATATCAATATTTGATGAAAGGACCAAACCATTGTTTTACAATTAGATTCCGAACCACGTACTAATTCATAAAATATCAATTAATTCCAATTAAATGTTCAATTCACCGTGCAATAAGGGCAATTTCGTACGGAAAACTCGTAACAATTGAATAAAGCGTTGTTTCGATTTGCAATGCTCGAGAAGTGCTTGGCAGGTGCTTTCAATAATATTTTACTTTCTGTATGTATATTTGATATTGACAGGTCGGTGTTTTCAACAACTATATACGCACTCTGCATTTCAGAGAAGTCTCAATTTATCGTTCCTCGAATAATCATTTTTCTGCATATGTCGTTTATTTTATAAAGTACATATGCACCTGTTTTTTTCAAATATATTTCATTGTCTTACTGCATTTATTGTTCAGCTCTAATAGTCTCTTCACCAACGATCGATAGTGATTTTAGTTTGATTTTTATTATTATTTCTTTACTATAATGCTTTGCAAATAAGTTATAATATTAACATCATTCGAATTATGTAGGCAAACAGCGTTTTTCAAAATCATTTCAAAACTGGCTGAATTCTTTATGAAAAATTGCGTTCATATAAAACGATGGCATTCATTTGTGTTTCAAAAAAGGAAGTTTTTGTGCAATTTATCTGTCTGTTAGAGAGTAGAGAAAGAAATTGTTTCTGTGTTTTAATCTCTATATGTATTGTTTATATTGTAACAAGAGGACTTTAAACATTACCATCGTTTGTGCTCTTTTAATTAAAAATCTGGACAAACTATTGTTACATCACCCTCGGTCTTCTCATTTCAATCAAATCAATACATTGTTCTGGTTAATAAAAGAACTGTTAAAAGTTTGTTTTAAAGGTTCAGTGATCTTGAAAAAATGTTGCTTCTTTTATATTTGAAAATATTTGGAAACTTTGACAGTTATATTATATGTGTGATAGGCGCAGGTGTGCGGAATACATTGGCAACATTACCTATCACATGAGGAATAACACCGCTGTTTTTGTACATTTTTAAAAGTGAACCACTCTTTACAATTCCCCATGAAAGCCTGGTTTACGCTGAATAACCTACAGTTATTGAATGTACCTTCCGGTATCATTTTTATATAATTGTTTTAAAATTTCAAATAGTATATTTAATTATTTAGGTCTATTTTTATATTATTAGTCTGTTGATATCTTATTTATAATTTAAATCAGCAGATTTCGTCACTTACGTCATCATATTGAAATACGTTTATAAAAAACCCGCATATATTTAGAAATATAAAGTAACTGTAAAATATATGTTGCCAAATACTGACATTCGAAATTTAAATGTAAGAAAAAGCAAACAATTGTGTACCAATGAAAAAACAAATTAATAAATCAGTTAACAAAAACTTTCAAAATGGTACCGCATAGTTTTAAAATATATGAATATTTCTATTTTTACTTGAACACTTTCCAACAATGTTCTCCCCCATTACTTTAAATATAAAACCGCCATATCTACGTTTGAAGAACAAACAGTTTAGTTTTATTTTTCAACATTAAATATCCATTAGAGTTTAGGGAATAGGTACTAAACAGTTAAAATTACATTTCGCACTGATATCCAGGTTACATTGATTACCACCACCGCGCGCATAGTGGTTATTTTGTAGAACTATACGAACAGAAAATCAACTAATTTAATTTACCGTACGGCAAAGTCTGTTTTCCACTATTCAACAAATTAATGAACTGAATATTTTATTATCATAAATCATTCGTCCTGAAAATTCTGCACTGTATTTATTCGAACCAACATTTTAACTTTAATTCAATTCGATTAAAAAGTAAAAAGGATAATACGTAATTTATTGCGCGATAGATAGTAACGCAATCGTTTTAATGAAGATAAATTTATTTAAGAATACAAAACAAAAATTGAAAGAAGAGACTCATAGAATAGATTTGATAGTGAATTGAAGAATATGAAGTGCGTCACATTATCATGAGATAAAATAAATAATAAAAGCGGTTTTTTGCTAGTCGTAAAATATAATGCAAATCAAAAATAATCCACATTGCTGAATAATTATATTGTAACTATCTTAACACACGCAATTTAAAAAATAAGCATGCATGATATTGGACCGTAAAAAAAGTTGTTGGACAGTAGCTACTGTTATAAACCATTGTACAAGTTTATAAAATGCTTGCTCGATGCCAGTGGTGCGATCTTGTATTTTATTTTGTATAGTTCATTATGAAGCCAACTCAATTAATGCGATTTTAATTGAAAGTTTTTCTGGTTTATTTCCAACAAACAGGCATTTCTACGTGTTAAACTCCATTATTTTGCTATTAACGCTGAAACCGTTGTGCTGTTACGTGTGTAAAACGTGAATTTTCGATTCGTTTAATAAAATTAAAAAGTCATTTATTCTCACAGTACTTTTGCAGCTGATAATTTGTATTTGCAAGCACGTGACGCACAAAGTTATATAATACGTTCATATGTTTCATAATGCTATTTATTATACATAGTTCTGCATTTATAATATTAATTTTATCTTAAGACTAGTATAGATTTAGATACTAAATGGATAAACACCTCAAATATTACTTTAACAGAAGACGACCATTAGTGTGCTCTATAGCAGAAATAGAAAAATATGTGTGAGTGACGTCATCCTATTTAAACTTAACAAAAGCCTACGTTTTAAGAAATAAACATCGGCCATGTGTTGACCCTAAACTTTTTATTACGTAGTCAGTATATTTTAATTTGATTGTATATAAATAAAAACATAAAATGTTTAAATTTCAAACAAATATTTTCATTCATTGTCCAATAAAAGTGTAAAGTTAGTTAATTGTCAGATATCCAAAGAAAACATATGTATTTTAGATTTTAAATGTTGCATTTTATAGTAGTATAAAGAAAATATTATTATTCATTACATATTATTAAAAATTATTATGATCGAGCATTTTTTAGGTTTCAAATTAACTTTAAACCAGAGAAAATATTTATATATAATATTTTAAATTATTTACTAACCTTTGAAACGGTTTTTCACTAAACTTATTTGTGACACTGACAATAAATGTTAAATGTCAAAATATTTGAATATTTAAAACAGTTGACATACATAGTAGATACGATTTATTATATATAATTTTCCATACCTATGTAACTATGGCAATATAAATAGGATAATAGCAATTTTCTCGTAACTGGTACACTTTTTCAAGAAATGTTTCAAACTAAAGTTGTTCAAATCATTAATATCTTTAACATTAATTATAACTATTTTACTGTAAGTGCAGCCGTTTCGAAGATATGAAAAAGTGTCTGAATTAAACATGCACTTCCGGTTTGAATATGCTTTTCAAAAATTGGAAGTTTTCTTCCCAAGCATATGCAAATCTTAAGTTTAAAGTTTCATAATTTTATCTTCAACAGTGTAGCCTGTAGAGCGCTCACAGCCACACACACACAGACGTCATTCCAAAAATAGTCAGACTCAATTCAAAGAAGGTCAAAAGGTGTATTTCCGTTAAAATTTCGAGTTTTTTTTTCGTGATTACAATACTTGCTTATTACTTCGTAAAAGAAAGTAAAAATTATACTTATATTTTATAAATTATGTAAATTATCATTAAAAATGTTTATCCAGAGATGATTCTCATGCTCATCCAATAAATTATTTTCAGAGTCTCTAGATTAAATGGCAAAGAGAAGAAAGTATAATTAGTAGTTAGTTTGATTAATTGCGTGCTTTGAGAAACTAGATTATATAAGTTATTAAATTTTTGTTCTGCAGAAGATCACTGTATTCAATGATTGTAGTTTTTTTCATTTATTATATTTATAACTTTCCAATAGGTATATAGAAAAATAATAAATCAGAGGTGAGGGACTAAATATATAAAAGTAGAAAAAACAACACCACACATTCATACATATATAACAGCTCAACTATATAAGAAATAAGTTTTCTTTTACCGTGAATGCGAGCACAAAAAGGGGGTGAAGATTTGTGAGTATAAACTTGGAAAATTGAATTTGTTTCTGACTGCCATCAACTTGATTTAAGTCTATATAAAAACCATGACATGGATAAAACCTAAATCCTGTAATCCGAGATGGATGCTTGCGAATTTAGTAGGAAACTACGGTAAGATGGTGCTAACTAGGTCGCCTGGCAACTACATTAGTAATCCGAATCGTCTTACATCGAACATAGTCTTAAAACGCCAACCATACATCAACGTCAATAGTTTAGATGCCGGAACTGGTTTGATGTATGAGCATGTGTGTGTGTGTGTGTGATGCGCATCGTATGCAACGCTGTGCATTTCGTGGTAGCGTGCACTAAGAAGCTCTCTATATAGATTTAGCAGCCTTTTGGTTGGTGTATTCTTGTGTGGTAAGATAGTTTGATAATAATGTAACTGCAGTTAACCTAATCCGTTATGTAAACAGACATGCAGTGCTTGGAATGCAAAATAGGTATTTGGTTAGACGCACATTTACCAACATAATTGCATAATTTGCATTTTAGTAATGTGATTTATCTTTAAACTATAAACATATTCTCTTAATATATTATTTGCATAAATAAATAAAAATAAATATATCAATCACTAAAAAAATCTAAAAGTTCAGATAAAACATTTTAAATTTACTTTCCTAAAGCTTTAACTTAATTTTCGAACGCGGTACATCCTTTTTGTAACTATCGACCACAAATTAGCCATTTTATCAAATCCCTCTTTTTCTTAATTTCCCGATAATCATCCTTGCAACCTGCACACGTTTTCATACTCTTCAAGAATCACTACACGTGATCAATAATAACGTTTCCTTCTTTTATAGTACGTACTAATTTAGCGAAATTTATTAAAACTTTATTTTTGTAAAAAAAAACTATTGCTTTCCGTGCTTTTAATAAAAAAAATGTCCAATTTTGAACACGTTCAGATTCTGAATGTAAATAGTAAGCATCGTATGGAATTTTAGCAAGCAAGACAATAATCACGAAATTGACTGAAAAGGCAGAATTAGGAAAATGAAAAATTAATGGTTTTAATGACGATATAGAGAACATTGTCTCTAGTGGAAGGAAATAATAATAAACAATTTGATTGTTTATCAAGTGTGAGATGAACTCTTAATATATTTTACAAAATTGATAGTTGTTTCACATATATTTGTAAGAATAATACAAAATATCGTTATAACATTTATTGCTGAGCCACCACTGTGTATTGTTTACTAAGCGTCATTTGATGCGATCAACTTAGAAACCGTTTCGAAACAGTGTTTTTTTGTGTTTTCCTATTCTTCCTATTCACTTTCGTAGTCTCTGCAGTGTTCGTGTCCTTTAGCTGGCTGGTTAGAAACAGACACTAACCGCGTGAGACTCCCACACACAGTGTGCTTCTTAAATAATATATGAAACAGTGATTTCGTTTTAGTTCATGTCTTTATTAATAATTATTGATAGTTTTTCGTTTTTAATATGGCCAGCATATATGACTTTCTTATACGTTCTTGCTAGTATTCTAGTTTTTCTATTATATATTATATATATATATATATATATATATATATATATATATATATATATATATATACATATATATATATATATATATATATATATATATATATATATATATATACATATATATATATATATATATATATATATATATATATATATATATACATACATATATATATATATATATATATATATATATATATATATATATATATGCATTATATATATATATATATATATATATATATATATATATATATATATATGCATATATATATATATATATATATATATATATATATATATATATATATATGTATATATATATATATATATATATATATATATATATATATATATATATATATATATATTATCATAATTAATTAAACTTGCACTATAGTAGTATTTTTCTCCGTATAAAAATATCTTTCTTTATGCAAAATAATATGACGGTACAGCACTGGTTTTGAACTAGAAACGAATGGAAATAAGTGCGGTGTAGTGTAGAACAGAACGTCGTTCGTTGGTATAGCTTGAATCGGCCTCTAACGCACTCATTCGCTCACATTTACTCAAGCAGTGGTGTGTGAATATGAGTATGTGTGTGCCGTAGCTGTACTATGCAGGCAAGTTGTTTTTCCGATTTCACGTGCGGTTTTTGCTTGGCCGCGTCGCGCTTTTAAATTGCTGAATTTCGAAAAACAGAAAAAAAGAGGAAGCATAATTGAATGAAACGACGACGGACCGGTCGGTATCCACCACGGTCGTTATGAGCCCTGCGTTTTATTAGTTTTTCGCTAGATCCTACACTGTATTCCACAATGTTACATGCACTTTTATGAGACACAACGTATCCTCTTCCATACCATTATAGATCCAATAATAATTCTTGAGAATATAATCAGGATGCGATTATTTCATTTAAGATCGGTATTTATACCTTCAAATTACTTCCAGATTGCTATCTGACAGATATGCATAGGATATTTACATGTAAACAAATGAACTATCTATTATATAACTTATTCGAGATTTTATTCGGAAATGGAAATACTATAAATATTTATGAATATTTTGAGCATTTCTTGTACAAAAATTGTAGTCACAAATTAATTTATTATTTTTATGTTGCCATAGTTACTATATTGACTGAATAAATATATAAAATGCCTAACAACCAGCTGAAATTTATATATAATATTATATATTCTAGTAAAACTAATTTTAAAATAGACAAATTAGTATTTAATTGCGACTCCACCATTTAATATATTATTGTGAATATTCTGTAAGCCATTCGTTAAAATTTAACCTTATTGTTATAATATATATATATATATATATATATATATATATATATATATTTATACATACATATATATATATATATATATATATATATATATATATGTTTATATATATATATATATATATATATATATATATGTATATAAACAATGAATGAATGAAATTATTACTATTATACTTTAAATATAAGATTTGTATATGTCTGCAAGAAAACCTATTTTTTAAAAGAATATTCAAATCGTAAGTTTATTGTAAGCATTTTTTGTATTCTCTGCAATATCTTCAAAACTTCCGCACATACACCAAATAGAGTCATATTTAAAATGAAACAAGTTTTATTTTAAAAGTAACTTGAAAATATGTACCAGTTATAAGAAAATTGCAATCTAAAATATTAAATTTCTTATTTATGTCGCCATGGGTATGTAATTATGAAAATGTATATTTAATAAATCATGTCAACTATGCCTGTCAATATTTTAACAGGATAGCAAATAATAATAAATTAGTTTGTAATTGAATATTTGACATCGATTGTCAAAATTGAATTGAGTGAGCAAGTGTTTAAAAAGTTAGTAATACTATATTCAAAATACTATTGAGAGATATTTAATTTATTTGAAAACAAATAAATTTCTGGTAATAATAATTATTAATATATAATAAACAATTATATATTCTTGAATTTTTAAAAATTGTATATATTATCCTTTATATCTAAATCTACTTTGTATAAGAAAATCCTTCAGATATATTTATTACGTCATCGCAATGGAATGCGTAAGTATATAAGAATGATAATATGTATGCATGGAAGTACATATCTGCTAACTCACGTTAGCAAGTTTAATTAAATTATATAATTAAATTTCCTCATTAAAGTTTACGTCCTCCGTCATCTGCATGCAATAAAAATGTCGTGGAACAAAATATAGTTGATATTCAACAATCGTCGTTACTAAATATCTAAACGATATACAGACGCACATATACAAAGTAGAAATGGCACAAAAAGATACAGGCACCATGTTAGATGACAGCCAAATATTACGGGAATAATTTCTCGACGCAAGCATTACTTCGTTTCCGGATGATAATCGGTTTTTCAAAATTTATTATCGCTCCCCGGCATTTTTGCTAATGTTGCTTGGCCATTTCTCTTTCCTCGCTCACCGGATGAGAACGAGCGACATTGCTGACTCAAAAAATATATTTTATGAAATATAACGCAAATATTAAAAAATAAAAATACCAAAAGTAAAACCGCCATCGCATAGCTTAGAATTAATGTTTATTCATGGCTGAGTCAACCGCAAAAATACAATAAGCACATATTAATCTTTGATATGTTTAGTCAGCTTGTTTTTATTTTATTTTACGGTTTTTTATTAATATTTGTTTCTATGATAATTTTACGATACTTTTAGCTTAGTGTGGGTACGTTGTGAAGAATTTAAATAAACAATTTTTTAAATCAATAGTCGGTTATTAATAATTTATTTACAAATAAATGTGTATACTTTTAACTTGAAATAATGTAGCAGTTACAAAATACTACAATTGTTTAAATATCTATAAGAAAGAAAACCAATTTTGAACATTATAATACAATTTAAGTAATTATTTAAAAACTAATAAAAGACACACAGGTAGTAGGTAATAAAAATCTCATGTATTGATATTATTTATTTGTAAACGGTACAAACTATTATACATGTTTTATTTTTTATTAAAATTCTATTTATTTATATATATATATATATATATATATATATATATATATATATATATATATATATATATGTATATATATATATATATATATATATATATATATATATATATATATATATATATATATATATATATATATATATATGGTGTCATGTGTAACAACGTTGTCATATTTTATTTAGTATTTGTGTTAATTTTAATCAAGTTTTAATAATTTATAAACGTCAGTTTTATGAAAAATTAGCTCTTTTTTTTTTTTTAGAATTTCCGTATACAAATGTATGTTGCAACAATAAAAATCTGTTATATAACCATCACCAATCATCCATCAATTTTCCTCCCAATATACTCCACACACCATCAGCATGTAATCATGGCAACAGCACGAGCGTTCCGAACATTAAAAAAGTTAAAGTAATTTGATCAATGTTCACACATCATTTCGTACGGGAAAATATAAAATAGAAAACAAATGAATGATCTAGTACTGCCGGAAGGGTTGGAGTGAGCGAGTGAGAGTTGATTACGGTAGAGTAGAGGGAACCGAGAGTGCGGCAGGGTTTAGCGCAGAGTGGGGTGTTGCTTGCCTCCGGGTGAATGAAAACATCAACAACCGGTGAAGTGAAGCACTATCATGTTACAACATGAAAAAGGTGTTAAGTTACGAGCGGAACGTCAGAAACTTTAAGTTTAACAATGTGATAATTTTGCAAGTGATGTTTATTTAACAGCTTGTTATTACGTTATGGTTTCGTACATGAGTCACTAAACATCATGTTAATAACATTATTATTTTTGTATTTCAACCAGCTTGGAGCATTTTGTTTGTTTGTTTTTTACTACATTGAGATCTTTTTAAAAGTTAAAAGCATATATGTTTTAGAGAGATATTCTTTAAAATAATTAGTATTGTAGAGTAAGTAAATTTAAATTACGACCTAACAAAGATACAAGACATTTTTTCAGATTTTTTTTTTTAATTTTTTAACATAGTGTCCTTGTAACTCTACACACTTCTCCCAGCGATACTCCATCTCTGTAACCCGTCCAAATAGTACTCGGCGTTTTTCTCTGCAAAATAATTGTTCACGAAGGTGATTGCCTCTTCATTTGACGAAAATCTCTGTCCTCCGAGCGCAATTTTTAGATGAGGGAACAAAAAGAAGTCGCTTGGGGCTAGATCTGGTGAGTAAGGCGGATGGTCAAGCAGTTTAAACCGTAATTCGTGGATTTTCGCCATGGCAACCGCTGAGGTGTTTTTGGTCTAACGTGAGCATGTCTAAATGTTGATTTAATATGTGACAAATACCTCTGCTATCTCTCTCACTTTAATTCGGCGGTCGTCTAACACCATTTCGTGAACTTTGGTGATGTTTTCGTCGGTAGTTGCAGTTTTTGGACGTCCCGAACGGCCACGTTTAAATTCAGCTGCCCAACATTTCACTGTGGTAAATGATGGTGCAGAGTCTCCATACACAGAATCCAACTCATCTTTGATTTGCGTAGGCGTATTGCCTTTCAAAAACAAATATTTGATGACAGCTCGATACTCGATTTTGTCCATTTTCATAAAAATACTCACATCAACTCACTCAAACGACTGTTACATAACAACTGCGCGTCCAAAATGGCTGAAACTTTGGTAAGTAACTGTCAACAGATGAACAACGAATTCCCTAGCTTTTATTCACGAGTGCTGCTATCTTCATGTTGAGGTCGGAAACTTTTCAGCCCACCCTCGTATATATATATATATATATATATATATATATATATATATATATATATATTTATATATATATAGATATATATATATATATATATATATATATATATATATATATATATATATGTGGGGGCGGAGACAGGTGTGTTTTACTGAATGATAATGTATTCGGAAATTTCATTGGAAATTTGATTGCATTACAAAAGTATGCTATTTGAAAGTGAGATTATAATCAAGATTATACAGTCCCTATTAAATTGCAATTAAACGTAGATGTTTGAATTAGTCACAATTATACTGACTCCTGAAATTTTTAAGTAAATACATTTTTCGTTGGTAATTAGAGAATTAAGTACGCTCCGGCAAGCCAACGTCAACATCACCAAAAATACCGTCAATCTTCACCGGTGATGAGCAACGTAGCGAACCAACCGACTTGAAGAAATACAACACGAACAAGTAGAAGAAAACTAATTATGGTTTGTTCTTCTTTAGCTTTACCCGCACAGACAGCAATGCCACAGTACTGCGATCTGCGGCGCTACTGCCGCACTACGGAAACGTGCTGGAACGTTGCTAATTGCGAGTTTTTAAACAGGAAACTGCATTATCTGCACCGAACATAACGCTTTAATCGGATAACGCAGCCAGTAATTTTTGCATGGTACTGACATACACACACAAACACCCACACCCACACCCACACACACACACACACACACACATACAAACATACCTATATAGACACACTCACAATGTCGTAGTTACCGCGGGATTTTAATTAAATGGAAAACATCGAGAAACATCGGAAAACTTCGACAAACTGCAGTGGCGTGCATTGTTCTACAAACACGTACTGTTATAATCACGATGACATAGATTTGTTGCAGTAATAGATTTTAGCAATTTGACATAGTTTTCACTTCTATAATAAATAATTAATTAGATTTTCTAAGATTTGAATATTATATAAGTTACGGAATTAAATTGAAAAAAAAATATTGTCAAGACCTAAAAATTACATTGGCCTTTTATAAAATTTATTATTTTTGTAAATTATAACAAGCTAAGTACATTCTTGGCTGAGATTACTAATTATCTTAAACTAAAGCATAACATTTTAGGAAAATTAAGAAAAGACGTCTTATTCTTCACAGTTTCTCTGTGAAGAATAAGACGTCTTTTCTTAATTGTCCTAAAATTAACTTCTTCACGATGAAATTCAATTTAACGATTTAAAGCATAACAGTTGGATTTATTTTGTTTATCAACTTTTCATTAAGTTGTGAGATGTCTTGAATTCTCTGTAAAATAGATCATTTTTATTACGTTCTTAAATCATGAGGATTCAATGGGAATCGCCATTCTTTCCGGACATACAAGTCTGTGCTAAAAACATATTAATTTTTAACGGCACTAATAACAATAAAATCTTTAACTTCCACCACTGCGCCCGTATAAACTGCTCTGTCTGGTTTAGATTAACGAAACACATTGCCGGCAGTAACCGAGCGAGCTTTAAGAAAATGACTAGTGCAATGGCTTCCACGGCATAAGGGTTTTATAACGAGACCAAAGCAAATGAAAAGAATAATACTCAAACTCACATACCTACATTATATTTAACCAACGAACAAAACTGTCATATTACTTCTTACAACATTTTCATGACTACTGCTATTTTAAAAGCAGATTTACTCATTTCTTTCTATCAATTATTCACATTTTTCTTTTAAAATTAAATCTAGAGTTATTATATCATATAAAAATGTATTGTAACTAATAAATAATTCTAAATAATACTAATTTTATTTATAATAACAAATTTAAATATTTCAAATGATGAGATACCTAGAAAATATTAATTAGGTTATCTAAGCATCTTGGCACTGTTCCAAAATACCGCCTCTTTAAGTCGAGACTGTCGCCTAACACCTACAATGGCAAGAAAACAAGGTGATGTACTTAAGACGAAAACACGCGCATAAAAAGCGTAACTGAATGGGTAAATAAACGACGTACTTGCCAGTAATCAACGATTAACAATAATGAGAGCGAGCTCTGTAGGTGGCTGATAAGTGATTAAGAACTGTAATCACCCTGTCTGTTTGTAATAGAATCTGTAGAAATGCGTGCTTGCAGTATTATTACTTTCGACTTCTTTATATTTTTAATATGCACAAGGGAATGGGCGGATAACTCAGACTGAGTCATTGTAATAACCATACTTTATGATATTATGCAACGTCATAGCACGTTTCCCCTAGCGGAAGCGATAATCGTATATAATAGAAAGAAAATGGTAATGCATGTGGAGTATTGAAATTTTAGGGATTATTTTGTGGTTTATTGTCATTAGTAAACTATATTTCTATGAGGATTTATTCTTTTAAGTACCGCCATCTTGAATTTGATAGAATAACGATTTATTCGTTGAAATTATTTGTGCTAAAATTAATCACGTAAGAAATGTATAAGTAAAATGGTTTTTACTTTCTTTTACG
>JADQWA010000184.1:56674-136330 GCA_018344505.1 Nebria ingens riversi
TATTACTTCGTAAAAGAAAGTAAAAATGTCATAAATCAGCAACAAATCTAATGATAATTTACGCAGCTCAAGACTATTTTTTTTTGTGAATCGCATAGAATTTATGATTGTACATCCAAAGCTACTTATATTCAGTCTTTTATTATATATGATATAAGCATTTATTTTATATCTTCACATTTTAATAAATAACACAGACCATCTTTAATTGATTTAGACTTTTATTATATTATTTATGAAATCAAAGAAATTTCCTGCGTTTAAACAAACATGGCCGACATGTGCGGTTAGGTTTAACAGGTAGATCCTATACTTAATCTTAATTAAATAATTAATACGATAACTTAGCATTGATTAGTCAGACTAATAATTACTAAGCTAATAACATCGTATATTTCAGCATTGTGTTTTATGATCTCAATGAGAAGAAAATTTACAATGATGGATAAATATACTTGACTAGCATAAAGCAGTAGGCCCCGACAAATATAGTAGAGATCAACGTGCAATGTAAACATAATCATTTATTAAGGGCTACTACTTTAAACTAATGACGTCTTCAAAAAGTATATCTATCTTTCGTTTACTCTTTTCACCGCGCGACAACAAACTTGTCTGTTTCTAGTCTATTTATAATTATAGTAGAATTCTGAGGAATTACATAAATTTTTATAGATGTTGTTTTATAGTAAATTAAGTGTGTTCAGGTCTATTTGAATAACATGCACGTGCAACAATTATATACATTTTTAATATATCTGCATCTGTTCCATATTTTTATAAATTTAACTAGACATTCAAATTATAAAGTATTTTGCAATATAATATATACCAGAGTATGGTATATTTTTCGTTTATATCAAATTCGATCCAATCTCTACGCATTCTAGTTTTAATATTTAGTAGTAGTAACCATAAAGATATAGAAATGAATAAGAAACACATAGATATCTATAAGCAATAGAATCCTCTGGAATAGCATTAGCTTATAGATTTTAAGGAAATTCTTACAGATACTATAGGTACCCTCAGAATTCCACTATTGGCAAACGAAATTATCGTTGAGGTCGTTAGCAAAATGGCTGCTCCTAGTATATTTTGACCCTTTGTCCTTTACTTAAATAAACAAATAATGGCTGCTCCAAGTATAATTCAAATAGTACCTAATTTCGCCGCCAGATAGCGAGCTGTTCATTTCGTTTGCAAATAATCTGAGGACAATTCGTATTCGAGTTTCATACACAGACAATTCGTAGCTCAGCAATTCGTACTTATATAGATGTTTCGTAACCAGACAATTCGGACCTTGATAATTCCCATTCAAACAATTCCTACCGATATTTTACATTTATTTATATATTAAGTATGAAGCTACTAATATAGAAAATATTGTTTTTTCACATTTTTAAATTATTTTACATTTCTCAAACAAAATAAAATTGTAAAAATATCAGTCGAGCTAAGGAATATTTCTTCCAACGACTATACTAGCTCGATTAATTAATTAATAATAAATGAATATTCTATATTATTAGCTTCATACTTGGTATATAAATAAGTATTGTTACGAATTGTCCGATTGGTAATTATCCAGGTACGAATTATCTGGGCACGAAATGCCCGGTTATGAATGATGCGGTTTCGAATAGTCCGGTTACGAATGATCCGGATACGAATTGTCCAGATATGAATTGTTCAGGTACCAGTTGTGCGGTGTGAATTGGGGGATATGAATAGTCCGCAAATCGTTTAATTGGGATTAATATTAGAAATATGTGTCTACTTTATGGTAAAGTTATTCCGAAATCGAATTCATTTGAGCTCTTTTAATTTTAGGTAAAAGAAATGGAAATATCAAGATTTACCGCCGAGAGAACCTTAAGAGAACATCACGGAAACATTGTTGATGCATTAGTTTCTTTAACGAATTAAACTTAAATCTCAATGACAAAATAAAAATGTTTTTATATGAATTGAATAACATGTAAAATAATAATAAAAATTATTAAAATTTATTTACTAACTGCAAACAAGGCAACACTATCTAATCATAGCATTATCTGGTAGATTTTAGATAAAAACAAATTTCGCGATGCATGACGGTAGAAAGAATTGAAAAATATGTTTGATTTAATTGTATATTTTGGTTCATTTTTTTATTTCATTACATTGGTTTGTATTATTAGTTCTGATGAACTAACTGTACCATCATATTCACAGTAAGCAATTATTATTATGTTTTCTTAAATGTGTTCATTAAATTGGAAATATTATGAAAGACAATTTATAAAATCAATTTTGTTTTGTTTTAAAGAAATTATGACACACCGTTCATATTCAAAGAGATTCATTCTGTAGCAGATTCTAGTGAAGCACAATCTCCTACTCAGCATGCTGCCATTCAAATTATAATATTAAGTGCAACCATAATCCTAATCATTTTTGTCAGCGTTTTACTGTGTAACATATGTTGTAAACATTACAGGTACGTCAGCCAAAGAAAGCTTTACATTACAGTAGGAAAAGAAACGTATCGAAAAAATTCCTTAACAATTTATCAATTAATTGAGCATTTAAATAGATTCTGAGTATACAAGATGTTTTTACTTTCTTATACGACTGTATATAAGGAAGTATTGCAATCATGAAAATGCTCGAACTCGAGATTTTTACGGAAATGCACCGTTTGATCTTGCCTGAGTCGAGTCTAACTATTTTTAGAATTGTGTGTGTGTGTGCGTGCGTGAACGCTCTACAGCCATAACTACCAATACTATAATCATGAAACTTAGAACTTGTACATATATGGCTCGGAACAAAACCTATTTTTGAAAAGAATACTCAAACCGGAAGTGCATGTTTACTCAGTTATTTTTTGAGAATTCTACAATATCTTCAAAACTGCTGCACTTACAGCAAATATAGCAGTATTCAAAATGAAAGATATTAATATTTTGCGTTACTTTTGATTAAAAAATTTCTTCAGAAAGTGTACCGATTACAAGAATATGGCTATTTTAATTTTTTATAATATCTTATTTATGTTGCCATGGTTACGTAGCTATGAGAAATTATACATAGTTTTAGTGTTTCAAAGGTTAGTAAAATATTAAACATATATATAAATATTTCGATAGGTTCTTAGATCATTTGAAGACTAGAACATCTGCAGTGTATTGCACTGGACTTCCTTATACACTGCAGATGTTTTTCAAATACCATGGTACGTTTTTTATTTTTTTTTCTGAATTCTCCTTAAGTTTCATATAATAATATTCTTATGTAAGAGTTATAAGTGAATTTAAAAAAAAAAAAACATAGTGTCTTGCACTGGACTTTTTATGCATAGCATATATTTAGATAGGAAGGATATATACATATTTTTTTAAATTCAAGAAAATATAATTATTCATTACGCTAGAAATTATTATAGAATTTTTTAGTCTTCAAATGAACTAAAAACCTAACAAAATATTTACGTATAATATTTTACTCTGTAACACTAAATTTATTTGTCATTTATATCATTTTCTATGGCAACATAAATAAGAAATTTAAGAATTTCAATATGAATTTTCTTGTAACCAGTATACTTTTTGAAAAAAAATTCAAATAAACGTTTCGCTAAATATTTCATTTTCAATATTGCTGTAAGTGCAGCTGTTTCAGAGATATTGCAGAATCTGCAATAAATGCACTTCCAGTTTGAATATTCTTTTCAAAAATAGGAGGGCTTCTAGCGAATTATATACAGATGGAATTCCGAAAATAATCATACTCGACTCAGGGAAGGTCAAAAAGTGTACATTAAAAACTCGAGTTCGAAAATTTGCATGATTACTAAACTGACTTATACTTCGTATAAGAAAGTAAAAACTCTATTTAATAAAGTTAAATAAATTGAACTTCATGTTATATCTTTGAAATCCACTGGTTGTACAAAGAATTATACTGGTAAATAGAATTTACCCTTATTTCCATATAGCTTTACTCTATAAAATTGATTGTATTATTAATAATAAGAAAATTAAAGCCACTGCTGGATTTAACTTAAACATATTCTATATGCGCTACAACGATCATTAAATTTCAATACTACAAACATGACAAGAAAATGAAATTAACTAAATTGCAATATTTATATAAAAATGCTCAATAAATATTACATTTCTCTCTTTTTTCAATAATAAATGTTGGAAAATAATATGAAATGAGTATATTTTAACGTTATTGTGACTTATATGCTATCTATTTTTTGCAAAACGTATTTTTTTTTTAGTATAATTTGACAATAGAAATGTTCCATAAATGCAAGTGGTATTTTATAAAAAACAAAAAATTCAATATAAAAGGTATTTGAATGTAGATGATTCCAGTTTGTTTTACATACTTAGGAGTCCAGATAATCCATTTTTCGGACGTGCTTCAAGTGTTACCTCAATTCAGGAACTAATAAGAGAAAGATTACAAGATCGACCACCGTCTTATCATGAATCGCAAAATAGTTTGGCAACATGCCATCATGAAGACCCACCACCATATCACGAAATTGCCAGTAATGCAACAAATCAAACAGTTACCACGATTTCATCTAAAGTATAATTTTGATAATATTTACATCTATTTGTTTTTAATCTACGGATACTTTGCAGATACTACCAAATGTAAATGAACATAGTGTTGGTGTAACATCAACTGGATATGATTCGCCTCCGAGTTATCACACTTCTGAATGCACTTTAAATACAGTTTTCTTAGTGACTAGTTCCATTCCACTTGATAACAATAGAAATAATTTTGAAGTAGAACCTGAACATGGTTCTACTATCTTTAATAATGTGATGTATATTTAATTAATAAGATATTATTTATAGTAAATGTTTTGACAATCTGTTCATTGCCGGTTAAAAAGTGAAAATAATGAGTTAAAATTCAATGCAAACGAAAGCTTGTGTATGCCAAGGAAAAAATGTGGAGCTCGATGAAAATTGGTACAATTTAGTTCGTCATCGAAATTTGTTTACTTTTATCACAAATTTTCCAACGAGCCAATTGAGCAACGCTGAGAACAGAGTAGAATTTTGGTCCAATACTGAATTAAGTATGTACGGATCAAGAATATAATCTTTGCTCCTTTAACCGAGATATACTTATACACTGTTATTCAGTAGGAAATCCTCTATATTTTTCAGAGACTTTTTTAGAATAATTTTTAGTAATAAACGGTTGTAGAAATGAATAAATAACTAGCGAATTTCTGAAGGTAAGTTCATTCTAGCAAACCAAATAATTTTAAAAGCCGCATTTCTTTGATTGAATAGTATAGACCAATAGAGATTTCCTATTACAGTATGTCTTAAACTAAATCATAACAGCAAGCGTGAAGTATTCCTATAATCTGTAAATTGATGTTTTATTATATTGTTGCGATAGTGTAGTATAATTTTTCATGCATTACGAGCATGTACTATTTGTTAGTATTTAGGGAATCGGAAAAGTAGTTAGGTGGATTGATAAAAATTACTAATCTAATTGAAAAGGAGATGAATCTTGAATTAACTATAGTAAACTGATGACATATTGCATTATTAATTGTGCGTGTGGTTGGCACTTGATGAAACATTTTAGTTTTTGAAAATAAAAAACACTTGTTAATTTTTACAGAATTGCTAATTTATTCTTATTCGACGCGTTTCGACTTTTCAGCCATCAACAGGTGAGTTACTATGATTCTAATAATGCAGAATCATAGTAACTCACCTGATGACTGAAAAGTCGAAACGCGTCGAATAAGAACAAATTAACAATTCTATGAAAATTAACAAGTTTTTTATTTTCAAAAATTCCCACTTATTACTAAAGTTGGTATACGTACATTAAAGCACGCATCGTACCACAAAAATATGACAGTATATGAATACGTGGGTGTACGAGCAGTGCGATATTGTGAAAAATATCGTACGTAGAATAGGTGAGAGTCAAATGAGGTGGTATGGTCATGTTGAAAGGATGTCGAATGAAATATTAACAAAAAAGATTTACGTGGGCGAGATGAATAGTGTGAGAATGCTGGGTCGTCCTCGAAGAAGTGGATGAATATGATTGAGAATAAGTTGCGCAAAAGAAAAATTGTGAGCAAGCGGAATAAAAGAGCATATATGAAGAATTTAATGAATTTGAATGAAGCAAAATAAGTCTGTAAGGATAGAGTTGAATGGCGAAAGATTGTCAAGATGCGAATGGATGTCGTGAGTCGGTATACTATGTAGTTGGTCAGTAGTTTTCTACCATTTAATGTAGAAATATTTGATTATTAAAAATGTCTGTTATTGCCACCATAATTTAGGAAAATTCCTTATTATGACTCTTCTTACGAAGATGATTTGAATGCGCTTATAATAATAATGTTGTTATTAATCATAGTATATCATTTGAGGCGACAAAACCTCGATTTTAATTGTGCTATCCATATAGTACGTTGCTATTTTGACATCCGTCAGCAAATGAGTGTTATATGCCTTGTCACACGTCATCAAATATTCACCACCTCGAGTGTGCGCATTCGTAAGGCTGTGCACGTTTGAGTTTGAACTCGGGAAGAGAATCACATCAAGTTGAATTTCTTGAAAACATATTTTGTGTTACAGAATATACAGTAAAATAATGAAATGGAATACGATTAAAACAAAAATATACACTATGTAATCATGAAAATGTTTATTATTTATTACAAGTGCAATACGAATGACTTAAAATAAATGGAAACAATGAATTGATGATTTGAATGTATAATAGTAGAACACACCACACACACTGTTAACTAAAAAAATAATAATAAATCAGCCATTACAAAAAAAAAACGAAAACACAAGTCAAGTATATTGTCTAACATTCGCCGAAGCCTTTTGTCACAAAAACACTGATCTTTTTTTTTGTTAATATGATGAGGTAACATGTGTCATACTTGTACTTAGGTTTAAATCTATCCAGTCATTGATTTATGTTATTCATTGGTTCCAGAATTACTATTATTATCATTAGGCTATTTATAAAATTAACATTTACTTGCGTGACAGATTATACATTTTTATACATTAGTTACACATTTGAATTAACAACTTTTCCACGTGCTAAACCGTCACATTTTTTAAAGGAAAAATATAATTAAGATATTGTACAACAATTCTTGTTTTTAAATCGAGTGTCGAGGAAAATGGAGTTATCACAGAACATGTATGGCATTATCTGACATTATTTTAAACACAATTATTCAAAATTTGTGCTTATTTTTTTTTCGAGTGGAACACCATACCACCTTCGATATTAATGTAGACAATGTTTCGACATTTACAATAAAGAATTATTCAACTTTTTTTTACAAAATCAAACAGTAATAAATATGATTTTTTACCCATGTTAGATTGGTTTAAACACCTCAATGTTTTATTCATTATATAAAATATGATTTTTTTTTGTTACAATTAAAAGACACATATATTTATATAAAAGAAATGAATAAATAATAATTAATTTTTCTTTTTTTACTAGAATTCCCAGCAAAACATATTACGAATTTAATTTAAATTTTTGATAATATAAACCATTATTTTATTATTATTACCATTTATCATCAGTCAAAAATCATATTATTAGATCACAAAGAATAAAAATAGAAAAAAAAACTGTCGCCGAATTTATCTTTAAAAAAATGATAAAAACGTAATCAATAATTCTTCAAACTACAAGGTTTTAGTTGAATGCTCAAAAATACATCTCAAATCATCATCATTTAGTTTACTCACAGAGATCATTATACAGCTCTAGATGCTAAAAAACTTATAGTTAAGAGAAAAAAATTAAAATACACAAACGGGCAGTCCCACGAGGAAAAAATGTCTCTAAACATTTTTATTGGTTGTCGATAAAAAGGAACATCAAATAGACAGTTTTTGTTGCCAAATACAATATATAATAATTATATCACAATTCCTAGTTTTTCATTTAACAATAACTACGAATAAAAATGAAACAATTTTGGGTTTTACACATTTTTGTTTAAGTGTTTTTTTTTTAATTTGAAGAATGAATATATATTTTTTATAAGAATAAACAGGTATAATTAACCACCGAAAGCTTTGCGACGCACTAATTATACACAATAAATCTACTTAAATTGGCGAAAATTGAACACTCAATTGGGATAAAACACACGACACACAAACAGCTTTTTAACATGTTGACAACGTTTTAATAACTTTTAATTTGTTAAAGTTTGCCGCTTTTTTCACTCAAAGGATTAAATCTATGTTTACTCCAGAAAAATACTTTTGCTTTTCAGTACTTACATGAAAATTTGTTAGTACTGAAATAGAGAAACTATTCAACACAACATTGCGTTAATTAGCTAATAATTTCAAACGAAAACTTCAGTTCTAAATAACTTTTATAATTAATAATCAATGATATTTACCTCGCTTCAACATAATAGATAGCATAACCGTAGGTATATATTTTTTAAATGACTCCAAATCTATTAATTGCAAATTTAAAAATTGCATAAAAATTAAAGGTATTTATTTATAGTTAAAAAGCTGAAAATTAACTTTACTACAAAAGAGAAAAATATGTTCCTACTTTGGATGCATAAAAGATATCTTATCGATTATATATACTTCGTATATTTAATTTTGAAAAATAAAAGAGTTATTTTAGGGAACAAAATCTAATAAGGGTTTCGTTATTTTTATTGGTAGCAATTGTAATGGAAGGGATGCTAAACACCGCTGAATAATTCATTCGCAACCAAATTTTATAATTTATATAAGTAAATAGCAATTTTTTTTAATTTCAGACTGAACATCTAACTTCCAGATATCTATTTATTAAAAAAAAAAGCAAGAATGTCCAAGTGCAACACAGACTTTGTGCTGATCGATATACTTTTTGATCGCGTCAGTAATATAAAGTAGCGCTCCTCAACGAATGGTCATTTGTTTTCATGTTAACAGCGAACGTTGACCTCTACAATATTTGTCGAGGCCTACTACTTTAAATCAGGCAAGTATAAGCGATTTTTCGTTCAAGTAAAACCCGAGTTTAAATGCGTTTGATGTGGTTAATATGATGACGTCATTAGTCACGAAAATATGCTTGGCTTACTTAGGTATTTATAAAGAATAGCATAATTTCTTCAACTATTTATGTAAGAACTAATTTAAACATATTTCATCATCGAAGAAACATTGGACGAACTTTCCAATAATGGATAATTAATAATGAATTACTTTATAAAAGTTATACAAATTACACAACTGTATCCAATTTTATTAGGAACTATAGAGAAACATAAGAATTCTGAATATTTGTCCCACTTATAGAAAATATAATTACACTATCGATAATATAGTTCTCCTAAGCCACATAAAAAATAAATATCCTGTCAAAAGCCTAAGCTAACCTAACTACGTTTGACTAATAACGTCATATATTAATCGGTAGAACGTCAAACTTGAGCAAACTTCAGATTAACCAAGCTCGCGAAAAATTGCCTCATTTTTTTTCTTATTTTATTTCGCCGCACTGGGATCATAACATGTAATGTTGAAGTCCAATTGGACACGTTACTTGTATGGTCTACTAGAGACTATTGACAAAAATAAACAATAGATAATTTTAAAGTCGATTAAGACGTCTGTAGCGTTTTTTTTTTCGTACTAAAATAATATAGAACAACAAAGAGCGCACATTTCATTATTTGAGCTTTCAAAATGTAAACAATAATTTTTTATTTGTGTCAATCAAATAAAATGAAATTGATAACTAGGTATGTAACTCATTTTCCAATACTTAATATGGTTGGTTTATATTGAGTCCGAGTAATTAGGTAGAAATTTTTCGCAACGAATTATCAAAATTTATTAATTAATGTAATATCCTTTAAACAAAGATTGAGAGCCATCAACCTGGATTTTTATTAGTTGGTACTTACGTGACCTACGGCACACAAAACCAATAGCATCATGAACTCAAAACTGGCAAAAAAATTACATAAATGAAAAAAACGAAAGTGTTAAATAAATATCTACGACGATGCTATCTCTCAGGATGTTTCTAAAATAGTTTATTGCTATATGCAACCATTGATATCTTTATAGCTATAGCTTTGTTCGCTTGTCCTGCACTAGTTGTTCAGTTCATCAAGTGCAGGAAATATTCCGTTAATTTATCCCAGTGTAATTGAATTGAAACTGTTCGCTTGTTCAGTGCAACTTGCTACAGACAGCTTTGTTCAGTTGTTCTCTGCACAAACTCATTTGTAGAAGCAGGAAGTACATAGCAGTTTTTAGATATTTTATCAGGTTGTTTAGACCTGCTGTTATCGGTCTTTTTTTTTAATATAACGTCAATAAATAACATTACTATAATACATTTATTTTAAACTTGTTTAGCGTTATTACACCAATGCATATAGTAAATCAGTGCAAGACAGACGAACAAAGCTTATGATTTATCAAGAAATCATATGATAAACGAAATGTACTCTTACGCCGATAAAAGAAGTTAACACATATTTAACCCTCTTAAAGTAACAGACAAGCGTTTGTGTATTTAGAAATCAAACGATTTCTTCTTAAGTTAATAGTAAAGTTCATTTGGTGGGACTTTTCAAATTGGGAGGAGGGAGTAGCCACAAAAGAGAGACATATTAAGTGGAGATTGGTGGGAGCACATATTGTCTTGCACTAAAATCACCTTAAATATCAATAATCAAAAACAGTGTCTAATTTAGTCCTCCGTTTTAGTGTCATAGAACACACACACATTTATTGATTTATAGAATGAGACAGACATGAGTTTCTTAAATTTGTCGTTGGTGTTGTACATTGTATACACACATACGGACAAACCTCTGCCTATACGCACGCACACACACACACGCACGCACGCACATATCACACACACTATGGACTATCACATGGCGAGGGATCACGACGATGAGCCTGGTAAGGACAACACATGGATGCCCGCTGGTTGTCTTCAGCTCTGCTTCACACGTTTTCGTGGTGGACCGATTGGGGGTATTTGCTGTGTGGCTAATGCACGAAACGCCTCCGCTATCAAGTGCGGATGCGTTTGTATCATTGATTTCCAACCGGGTGTGTCCATGACGTCGGTGGCATGGCTGCTGGTACAATAAGAATAACAGAGTTATGCACAAGTAAACATACATTTATTCTATCTTATCATAGCCTGATTCTGACATTTTTGTGTACCGTACAACTAGAAGCGTATTCTTTTTATAGTGATTCACAATCTCAAAGTAATAATGCTTCAGTCATGATTATGTAAATCTAGCAATGAGTAGTGAGTGTAGAGTAGTGCCAATACGTCATTTCAACTTTTTTACATGCGGCAATGAATATAAATACTCATTGCACCCGCTAATTATTGTGGAATTAGATAATCATACTATATATATTAGGTAACATTACTTTAATCAAGATTCTTTCTCTTCTTTATTAATGATTACTTGGCTATCTCTATGATTAGACTGCGTTCTAGAGTTTGTTTTAACACAATATATTTATCTAATCACAAATTTTCAGCTTTCTTATATCTAATCATGATTTAACTCACAAATGAAAAGAATGACACTTAGATTGTTTCATATCATAAAATAAAATATTTATTATAAAAAAATAGTTATCATTTGTTTTTGAAATATAAAATTGACTAAAATTACCGTCAACTTTTAAGACTGTAATTTTAGTCAATTTTATATTTCAAAAACAAATGATAACCATTTTTTTACCAAGCTTTTATTATACAAAAGTTTATGGATTTTTTTAAAATATTGAAATCTATAAACAAAATTTAAAAAAATCGTGAAATATCGGATATTCTAATTAACACAGAATGGGCTATTTCAAAGACTTTATTATTAGCAAATTAAAATTAACGAAGAGTTAAGAATATTTAAATTGAATTTAAAATCAAATATTGATTTTACAAATATATTGAACACAATTCTTGTGCATGCATTAAAATATATTTAAAAAGTATTTATTAAAGAACTGTAGACATTTTATACATATTTATGATGCAAACAGAAATAGTAAAATTTTGAAGATCTGCAGTTTTTTAATGAATACATATTTAATATAATTCATTGCATACAACATGTATGTTCTATATATTTTATAGATTCCTCCAATGTTTGTTTTGTAATTCAATTAATTTTCTGGTATAAATTATTAATAATATTTTTCCTAAAGTCTATTAAATTTAAGGCTAGCATTCAACTATAACCTTCAATACAGGTCCCAGATTTCCAAAGCAACATAATCTAACAATAGAATTTCACAAATAAATTTGCTCATTTTATGATTGTATTTAATGTTAACTGGGTATTTATTTAGCTATTAATATTAAATATCATAAATAAGAATGACACAATGACAATAATTGCTTTGCTGTTTTCAGCAATATCTAACAAAAATTATCGTAAATATTATTTTAATTTAGTTCCTGTACGCTATTACCAATCTCATTTTGCAGCAGTCACATAATTTTGCATCATTTATAAAACTAAATCGTTTACATTTTATAATAGTTTTTATTTTTAAATATTAAAATAGCCAGTTTCACTGCAAAATATTGTTTAGTTATAATAAATAATTTCGAAATTGATTCGTAACCGGCGTTTTAAATATTGTAATTTATAACTTGCATTGGAGGAACTGGACATTTGTGATTTAAGCCGGATAAAAGTTCTTTTTTATTCATTCTCTAAATTACCAGTAATTTTGCAAAAATAATCTGGTTTCATATAATTGCAAATATAAAATAACTTCAAATAACGGAACGAAGTACTTGTAACTCAATATAGCGTTTTATAACAAAATAAAAGTACTCACGTATTGATAAAATCAATGGCCTGCGCTTTCAGTTGGTCCGCACTGTGCAAATCGGCTAATATAAGAATTTCCGCAGCATTTTCTATTGATAGATTCGTACATAGTGCTTCTTCGCACATTACTTTTAGCCTTTCTAGTGCATACTGAAACAAAAATTGTAATTAATATTTTTATAAACCAATCAAGCTTGTGACACTTGTTTATTATAGCATTTACATTCTTGCAAAATTTCCATCATTTGCCAGATAATTTTTTGATAATTTAAAGTTGAAAATTATAAAATACTAATATATTCAAAAACTAGTTCTTAAAAAAGCGATCATAACTTTCATACTATTCAAGTTAATGAAAGTTTTATAGACAAGATCCCACTTTAAATTATTCTGTAACTACATTTTTTCTTTTATGTTTTAATCATGTAGATTCATAGCCATGAATTTTTAAAAGATTAGCGTTTTGGGATCTCCACCGGGTTTGCCAGGTCAAGTTTAGTAATTGAGAAATTATAATATTAGAAGTTGGCGTATTAAATGTCAAAGTTATTCGCCATTATTGTTCATTCGTTTGTGTTCACTAGTGTTTATTTATTATAATTATTGTACTTTTCTACACTAACACATTTTGATTGATAATAAAAATTTATGAAATCTAGTTACAAATTACCAGTATATCTTGAAAACCTATTATATCTTTCATTATAAATAACTTTTTTTTTTACATAAAAGAAATACTATACAGAACATATTTATGCTGAGACAAAATTGCATTACTTGAAAATTAAATTTTGAATGCGCCGCAGCACAAGAATTAGTTTTTTTTCCTTTGTCGTATATTGCTTTTGGGTTGTTTTATTCGTTCCCTTTGTTTCCACTGTAACGCATTACTTAAGAACCAAGAGAAGAAAATGTTTTCTATGGCGATGCCTAGTAGAGAATAGTCCGTATAATAATATATATAACTATAAATTACATTTCCAAATGGAAAAATGCTCATAAGAAACAAATTACTGATTCAATTTTGTTAAGAAAAAGATAAATTTAATGTTACTATTGGGCAAGACATTTAATAATCTTTGTGAAAATTGAAACTTTTTTATATTCCGGGAGATATAGTGTGAAGTTATTCAGTATAGCGTGTTCTAATATGCACGGAGGGACTTTTAATAGTATGTCTTGATGAGAGGGAAGGTTCCCATGGCGCTGCAGCACATTATACTTATTGGATTTTCGTAGTACTAGATTAGAGCATTTGTATTTATGAGATCCTGAACGTTTTATTGTGTTATAAAGGGGTTGAATTGCTATTTCGGGTTGCCTATAGTTGGGTGAGCTGAAGTGCGAAGATTAAAGTATGAACGTCAAACATTTTTGTAGATGAATATACCTAGTTAGATATACATAGTCTATCCGGGAGAAATTTAGGAATGACATTGTTCAAAAGTGGAATCTTGTCTATTATTAGAAAATAAGATATAAGAGCTAATATTTTGCGTAAATAGAATACACTCATGAACATTTGAAAGGGTTAGGTTGTTGGCTGTAACAATTTAACAAGGATAACTACAAAAAAAAAATACACTTACTTTATCAGCTGCCGCTAATAAATCGTCGGCCATTTTCTCTAAGTTTGCCGCTTTACCCGTATAAATGAAGCGTAGCATTTCACGTAATACTTCGTGATCTACATCTGTGATATCGACACGATTGTGTTTTCTTTCTTCCATTTCATGTTCGAACATTGCTGCGAAAACAGGACTACGTGCTACAAAAACAAAAAAAAAAACATGAATAAGACAAATTGACAACTATAACAAAGTATTTCTTATACATTGGTTCCTCAAATTTAATAACAAGAATGTATTTTACTGTATTCTTATTTACTGTATAGATTTTATTCCCCGTTCCTAGATTAAGTTAAATGATATTATTCTTTGACAGCATTTGCCGGCCAAAAATAAGGGTTTCGAGAGCAGAGGAAACCGCAAAAAGGTTTGTTTTGGTCCCCACGGTAGGATAATTTTTAATGAACTTTTGCATATTTTCTGTTTATTAGGTTAGCTAAACTGGGTATCAAACTAGAAATTGAACTTTAGCCTTATTTTAATTATTATGGTAGTTCGATAGGACAAAATGGCAATTTACTATCATAGATGTATATATATATATATATATATATATATATATATATATATATATATATATATATATATATATATATATATATATATATATATATATATACTATATATATATATATATATTATGATTACTGTAAAAGGTGGTGGCCAAGGAGGCGAAAACAATTAGTTGCGATATTATTTTTGCGACAAAAGAATAGGACTATTTTGGGTTGAGATATATATAAGAAACGAAAGCAACAGGGTGCTTTTCCAAACTTAGTGTTTAGAGTGTGGCAAAATCTTGTTTTAGAGCCGAAAATAAATGAGTATTTTGTGTTTCGCTTTTTCATATTTATTTTTACCAGAAAGTATTCAGATGCCGTTGCATTAACGTAAATTATAAATTTCATAAAGCAATTAAAATTAAATTTCAAATCCGATGGCTTTATTACTACAATCAAGTAAAACAATATGTAAATTAATGTTGTAGATAAAAATAAAAACAAACAAACAAATATTTACCTGCTAATATTGCTTTGTGTGCTTGAAATTCTCTTCCACCTACAGATAACGTAACATCACTAAACTTCTGGTTTTCAAACAACATTCCTAAATCGTCCGATAATCGACATTCGGGGACTTTGAATTGAATTGTGTTCGATTGACCAGAAATATTTACACTATCTGCAACTACACTAACCTAAAAATACACAAATAACATGAATTTATATTCCCCAAAAATGAACTCTGTAAATTCAGAAAAATAAACACTCACTTCACAAAATATCGTTAATTTATCGTCAGGCAATAGTCCGTTTGCTTCATCTAATAAGAAATCTCTTCGAATGAATTTCTTGAAGCCCCAGTCTTTACCTTGGACAAATCTATACGCTCTTTGTGATTCCATTGCTTTGGTCTCTTCTCGTTTTGCGTTTAATATTGAAAATTTGAATTTAGCTCGTACTTCACTTTTATTGCATGATACTAGCAATAGATAAAGAGACAAATAGTCTTTGCTTTCTTCATCTAATCCTTTCGGATTAACCCTGAGACACCTAGAAACATGAAAAGGTAACTATCAATTTATTTCAAAAATATTTATACGCTGTTCAGATTATATCATTTTATTTATTAATATTTATTTATCTTTCAAGCGAACAAATGCCAGATGTTTTCACTTTTAGTATTTATCTAATAGGACAATTGGAGGTGAAATTCGCAATTCTAAATAATAGTTTTGAATATATTGCTTTTTTATTTGACGATAATTAGTATTAAATTTTGTTAATTAATTAATTTGAATAGTATTGCATAAAGTATAAAGTCAATAAATATTGAATTTCACATTTTGATCAAGATTTTATTTACTTTGACTAGACAATAAGAGATTTTGAAACCACAACTGAGTAAATAATTTTTTGAATTTCAATGCACAGTAGGCAGCCACAAAACAAGTTATCAAAATTCTGTAATTGCAGAATAGATGGGAAAACCGTTTTTTTTAAATGAATAGATAGTCAAAAAATTAACATAGTTTAAGTAATAATGTGTTTTAGCATAAATTGATAGCCCAACATTTGATGTACATTTAAACTCAATTTGTCATATAAAGTATAACTTTTTTGGCGTTTTCTTCTTGATTGGCTGTAATTGATACGCATTGAAAAATATATCACATTTGAATTAAAATGTTGTTTTCATAATAATATAGAGAAGAATATTGTACTATATGTTTAATAATTTTTGAGAAAATGATCAGTTTTCTAGTTTTTTTATGCGACCTTATTAAATTCGTCGGCATTTTTTATACTATCAAAAAAAGGGAAAGCAAGAGAGATAAAAAGATATAATAAATGATTGCTAGAAATCACCTCAGATCTGAAGGCATGAACTTAAGAGAATATAAAAAAAAAGCCGAAATTTTCTAAAAATATATAAATGCTAATTTGTTTAAATACTTTATTTAAACCAAATTTATCAGCTGACTCCAATATGAATCGGATTATGCTTAGTCTCAGATTATATATATATATATATATATATATATATATATATATATATATATATATATATATATATATATATATATATATGTATATGTATATATGTGTGTGTATATATATATATATATATATATATATATATATATATAATATATATATATATATATGTGTATATAGCTATTACTCGAGGTAATCATTGTAGAATTAGATAATCACACTATAATTATTACATAGTGAAGAGCAAGTAGTAGTCTATTACTCATCTAAATACACTGATGAATGAATTCAATTTTAAAAAGTTCGTCATGATAGAATTTATTTTATAATCATTTGGTTGTTACTTACCATTTTAATTTGTCGTTGGCACCTGCTGAGAATGTGGATGATTTTAATACTTCGCCCATTTCTTCTCGACAAAAACTAAAGTTGTTTATTGTCCACATGTAACTAAATTTGACCACTTTAACCTGTAACATAGAAAAAAAAAAGTTTGTTAATATATGTATATATACACTTGAAAGGCAAATAGAAATAGTGAATTTCTTTAACACAATTATTTAAAATAAGTTATAGGGCATAGGATATGAAGTTCAAAATTGGAGTAATAATATATAGTTAAGAAATCGATTTAAAACGCATTTTAAAACAAAGTAGATATATGATTATCGTTTTTGGCGTAAAAATATTAGTTTGCGAACCGCAATTACGCAATTCAAACTAACGCACAGCTCTGGCGATAAAACCTGAGAACTAACGCATGAAGGAAGTTTTAGATAGAAAACAGTTGATTTCATTTGCCAGTTATTTCTTCATTAATGTATGTGAAGTGTATTACATGTAGTATTCTACAATTCCTATGCTAATAATAAATTCCTATACTGGAATTATGTTTAACCCTCTATTGTTAGATTAAAAAAAATTGTTAATTCAATTTTTCTTCATAAACCTGACATAATTATATAAAACTCAAGGAAATAAAATCGGCGCATCTACAAAGGGGACTATATATAAACGCATACTGTACTGTGGTTTTAGTACAAAACCGCTTGGAAACTTCTAATAAATTTATAAAGTTATGGTTTCAACGTGAAACCCCTAGCAAAAAAAGATTTAAATAAATCAGTTAAAAAATCGTACTTTCAATTGTGTGAACGCATCTCGAATTGATTTATCTATAAAACGTTAAGATTTAACAAATTTACGTGTTTTATATACTGTGGTTTGTAATTTTGTTAAATTCATATCTAGACATACTAAACAAACGCAGAAATAGACAGCTACAACCTTTGATAAGCGAAGGTCAGATCTATAAGTGTTTCTGGTAGTACCAAAAAAATCCATGTGTGTCGCGGTCTTTAGCTTGAAACGCGAATGGCATTACATTAAAAAAATCCGCTTATATTTATTAAAATATTATACAAATATTATAATTTTTTGCACCAAAGCCCTTTTTAATCTCTTCCGGTTAAATATATATCTTAAAATTAGGAATATGTTGTAATTTCTATACAAATTTAAATGTGTGGGAAGAAATAACATCGCAAAAATAGATCAACCACACAGGAAATCTTAAAATGTGTATTTCCGTTGAAATTGTGAAAACATGTTTACGATAATAGCTTAATTAAATAAAACGTACTAGTAAAATAATCGAATAGTGTCTAATTGTTAATAATTTAAACGAAAAGAAAATGTACAAATTGATTAATGCTAGAGAGGAATGTTATGATAAAGTATACGGTATAGAGATGTGAAATATTCTCGCCACATGCTAATAATATTTTACTGATCAAGAGTGAAACAGTGAAAGTAACTACTTTCTTCTGTCACCAGCCAACATAACAAAATAACTAACAACTAAAGTATAAAAATCAATCGTTCTTGATAACAATAATCATTTTATATATATATATATATATATATATATATATATATATATATATATATTTATGTTCAGAAATAAAAATTGATGTGTGCTGTAGCTACAGTTGACATTGGAAAAAATAATTCTTGTATACGTGTTGAAATCACCAAAGTCAACGATCTCAGCGTAACCTTGACTCCAGAACTTGACTTTTTGAACTAACGAAATACGATTTCATAGAATTAAAAGATCTCAGCTTTATACTCATTGAGTGTCGAATAACATATTAAAGAAGCTTAGACTATATATTTTTTTGCCATCAATGAATTAAATTTGTTACAAACATCATAGCAGTATTTAGATAATTTTTGATCTAGTACTATATAAATTAAAAACGTGGTAATTAGAACGAACAATTTGTGCAGCCATTCGTATGTAACGAATTACCGGAAACAATTCACGAATATGTCTAGAAATACTAAATACATTCTGATTATAACGTCATCTGATATTTGTAGATCATTACCTAGGGTATAATTTGAACCATTGCAAACGCTTTTATTAAACAAGTATGAACACTAATTATTAATGATTAACAAATGTTAAACAGAATTTATTCATGCTGTTTATTCGTCAAATCAAATTCTCTTCCTTTCTCAAAATTCAGTTAAATTCATATTTACACTAGGAGTGTAGAGATTTATATGGCTTTCGGTTATAACCTCAAAAGACTTTAGATACATAAAAAATAATTTTACATAGATTTTTTTGGGTCCAATATCTCCTGAAGTACAGTACCTATTCTATTTAAAATGCGAACGGATTCAATCGGGCATCTCCACAGTATGCGTACCAAATTTGGTTGAAATCGTTTCAGTACCTTCAGAGAAGAAGAGGCGACAAAATTTGGTCTTACGACATAGTGTGCGAGCGAGCGACCAACATGATATGATTTGTATTTATTTTCGGAATCAAGGCGATGTAAAAATGAATTTCTGTGAAAGAATTTTTTGAATCCGAGTGTGTTACAGACAAAATATGCATATAAACACTAAAGCTCTTCTGTATTACGTACGTTGAGCTAAAATGACTAATATACATGAATAACAAAACCATCCATTAGAAAATATAGGGGTTTGATTAAAGTCGCGTAAAAAAAGTAGCTATTGCGTAACAAAATAGTCTAGCAATAATATTTATATAGTCATCATTTTCTCAGAAACTAAATCAAAATTAATTATCTTAGCGCAATTTGTATCACTAGTCTAGATTGTCATGAATACAAAACTATAAATCAAAAGCGATTTGTTTAAAAGATACAAACATATAAACAAATGAATGTTTTGAGGTTTAAATTGATAAATACGTTAACCAAAATGATTTGTATTTTATTCCATATTTACGAGAAATTATCATGAAAAACATTGCTGTTTTGATAATGAAAGCTATTATTGTTGGTCATAATGAATAGATACAATAATAATTCTTGTAGCAATCATTTTATAGTCAATATTTTGTTATATAATGAAAATGAAAAATATTGTGAAAGATAAAATGACATCTATATTACGCAATCTTAAAAGCGTGTTTCAGATTCATACAGGTGTCGACTTTAAGTCTTATAAACCCTATATTATAACAAATTAATGTGATTCATTTATAATTAATTTCGATTTACAAGAAATGTATTATCTAAATGTAGATATATCAATGAGAAATGTGTATATGTGTAACCCAATCTATATCGACGCCACTGGCATTTTATCGGTTGAGTGTCCGGTCGACGTACGGCAGAACGTTCACCCGCGACCTTGAGCCATCTTCGCGCGTCGTCGACACCGGCACCATACCACATACTTCCGGCGCGTCCCAAATACACAATATGTGCAGTTATTGACTAGTTTATTATTTCTTATACACCCAAGTACAACCATCTCTTAAATATTAAGCAGAGAAATTGATATTTCTCTAATTTGAACTTGTTTTTGCATTTTTTGAGTGTATTAGAATAAATTCGTTACTTGGCTAGTTACGTAATGGGTTCGGTCTGTGAATAGGTGTATTTTTAAATATAAACCGGTTGATTATACAATAAAAAGAATTGTATTTATGAATGGAGAGAAATTCAATTTTTAATAAGAAATAGAACTTAAAATTTTGTTGCAATAAACAGCTCAACTCTAATACTCAGTTGGTAGAACAAGCATTGGCTTCACAAATGCTCAGAGCATCAGTTTTTCTCTAATGTTTAATAACTGAAAGAAAAAGTTAATTTATTCTCGAGGTAACCTAGCTGTTAAAGTTAAAGTCAATATAAATTTGTTGATTTAATATGACTATTGGTTACGCATAGATTATATGAACAAGTGAATTTGGTAACCTTATTGGTTAAGTTCTTAACATTTCTTTAGCTCGCCTTATGTAGTAAAGAAGAGTTGAAGTGTTTGCATATTTTGTCTGTAACACTCTGATTCAAAAATTCTTTCACAAACATTCATTTCACGTCGATGTGATGCCGAAAATGTAAATATGTCATACTTGGTAACATGGCGGTCGCTAGTCTTAAGAACCAAATTTTGTCGCCTTTTCTTCTCTGAAGGTGCCGAACCGATTTCAACCAAAATTAGTACACATATTGTGTAGGTACCCGTTTGTACCCGCTCGAATTTTAAAATTTATCAGTGCCGTACTTAAGATATTGGGCTCAAAAAAAGGGAAGACTTTAACCCTTTACTGTGTATTTTTATTTATTTTTGAAAATAATCATGGGAATTTAAATTATGTTTCTATTGACAGGACGTAATTCAAATATATGTATATATATGTATATATATATATATATATATATATATATATATATATATATATATATATATATATATCTATATATATATATATATATATATATATATATATATATATATATATATATATATATATATATATACGAGGGTGGTCTGAAAGGTTTCCGACCTCAACATGAAGATAGCAGCACTCGTAAATAAAAGCTAGGGAATTTCGTTGTTCATCTGTTAACATTTACTCACCAAAGTTTCAGCCATTTTGGACGCGCAATTGTTATGTAACAGTCGTTTGAGTGAGTGATGTGAGTGTTTTTATGAAAATGGACAAAATCGAGTATCGAGCTGTCATCAAATATTTGTTTTTGAAAGGCAATACGCCTACGCAAATCAAAGATGAGTTGGATTCTGTGTATGGGGACTCTGCACCATCATTTACCACAGTGAAATTTTGGGCAGCTGAATTTAAAGTAAGAAATAAAAAGTAAGAGCTTGGGAGACGATGAACGTTCGGGACGTCCAAAAACTGCAACTACCGACGAAAACATCGCCAAAGTTCGCGAAATGGTGCTAGACGACCGCCGAATTAAAGTGAGAGAGATAGCAGAGGTTATGAACATGTCAAAAGAACGTGTTTGTCACATATTAAATCAACACTTAGACATGAGAAAGCTGTCCGCGCGTTGGGTGCCGCGTTTGCTCACGTTAGACCAAAAACGTGTCTCACACCTCAGCGGTTGCCATGGCGAAAATCCACGAATTACGGTTGACCATCCGCCTTACTCACCAGATCTAGCCCCAAGCGACTTCTTTTTGTTCCCTCATCTAAAAATTGCGCTCGGAGGACAATTATTTTGCAGAGAAAAACGCCGAGTACTATTTGGACGAGTTACAGAGATGGGAGCATCGCTGGGAGAAGTGTGTAGAGTTACAAGGAGACTATGTTGAAAAATAAAAAAATAAATTCGGAAAAAATGTCTTGTATCTTTGTTAGGTCGGAAACTTTTCAGACCACCCTCGTATATGTGAGAATATTATTTCATTCGTAAAATTTGTTTTTCATAATTTTTTCTACATTTTATATCGATATTTTAATATAATAGACTTTCCTTTCAAGGGATAAAATGAGCTTTATAGTTAATATTTAATAGAACTGAATGGAACTATGTTGAAAAATAAAAATTCTGAAAAAATGTCTTGTACCTTTGTTAGGTCGGAACTTTTCAGACCACCCTCGTATATATATATATATATATATATATATATATATATATATATATATATATATATATATAAAAATATATATATATATATATACAGAAATTCGCCATTCCAAATTTTAGGCAACAACTCGCTGAATATACTTTTTATAATAACCAAGGTAGGAATAAAGATATCTCTGATTGATTACTATACCATTGTTGGTTTGATTGTTACTTTGATCATTTTAATTATAGTCTGTTGTATTAGCAATTTTGTTCCTTCTTGACCTTGAACTTAAATTCACTATATTTGACAGCTGTTAGTAGTAATCTATGAAATAGTCATTACACATTTCTATTCTATATAACGGTTTTAAAATGTGATTTATGATGCCAAGTGTAAGTGTTATTTCACATTTATAATTGATTTCGTAGACAGCAAAGAAAGCATTAACCCATATGTACAAATTAAATATATTAAATAATGAAAAAAAAAATAATTAAAAAAATATGCTTAAATAACGAATTTATACTAAAATGACTTTACAATATTTTTACCTGTATACAACAGCACATATTTTTAAAACAAGAGAGCAAGCAACCAATCGAATTATTTACCGATTCTTATTATTCATTTAAGAAACGCTATTAGCCTGTACACATGTACGCTAAAATTTAGTGACTAGCAACGGAAATATCGTACACTGTTTTGTTAGAAATAATTTTGATATTATGATTTCAATAGCAAAATGGGCAAGAAAATTATTTGATCTTTTAAAACGATTCAAATTTTATACTATGCTGAATACGAAACAAGTTTTTTTCTTTTCTGTAAGAACGCGAGATGGCAATACCACCATAGTCAGAACGCACCCATTGTTGTGCTTAGTTGGAAAAGCCGGTTTAAAAAAGCGCATTTCTGTATAAATAAATAATATATGTACTACAACCATCAATATCACAGCAATTTTTCACAGCTGCTGCTTGAAAAGGATTTAATATATTTTATTTACGTTAGCATTGCTATGCATAAATATATGTCGGTAGTAACACCAAATCAGCGTTTAGGGAATAGGGAAGATGCATACTTGTGCTATGGCGAAAAGAACATATAGATCATTATTTTATACTATTATTATTATTATATAATGCATAAAATTACTTTAAAATGTTGAAGTTAAATATTTATTCACATTTGAAATTTAACACTAGATTTTTGAATTTTTCGCTAACGCTTAACAATGTTGCCAATCAAGTAAAAATAAAGAAATAATTTTGTTAGTGTAGTATTAGGCCATTTTTAATAAGTTTGATCTCGTTCGTAAACAAAACTGATACACAGTAGTCTTGAAAATGACTGATTTGAAAAAATAAAGCGTATTAAAAAGTTTGAAACGTATAAGAAAATTAGAACAGTCAAATGACAAATCAGAACACAATACAGCAATGTGCGCCAACATCTAGTAATAAAATAACCCCATTATCTACTTGCAGTGTCCTAATCTTGACCAAAAAACATCGGCCATGTGCTGGCCCTAAACTTTCTTTTACGTAGTCAGTATATTTAGATTTGATAATATATAAATAAAAATGTTTAAATTTCAAGAAAATATTTTCGTTCATTGTCCAATAAAATTGTAAAGTTAGTTTATTGTCCGATTTCCAAAGAAAACATATGTATTTTAGATTTTAAATGTTGGATTTTATAGTTGTATAAAGAAAATATAATTATTCATTACATATTATTAAAAATTATTAAGGCCGGGCATTTTTAGTTTTCAAATTAACATTAAACTAGGGAAAATATTTATATATAATATATTAAATTATTTACTAATCTCTGTAACGCTTTTCCACTAAATTTATTTGTGACACTGACAATGAATGTTAAATGTCAAAATATTTGAATATTTAAAACAGTTGACATGCATAGTAGATACGATTTATTATATATAATTTGCCATACCTATGTAACTATGGCAATATAAATAGGATAATAGCAATTTTCTCGTAACTGGTGCACTTTTTGAAGAAATGTTTCAAACAAAAGTTGTTCAAATAATTAATATCTTTAACTTTAATTACAACTATTTTACTGTAAGTGCAGCCGTTTCGAAGATATGCAAAAAGTGTCTCAAGTAAACATGCACTTCCGGTTTGAATATGCTTTTCAAAAATAGGTTTTCTTCCCAGGCATATACAAATCTTAAGTTTAAAGTTTCATAATTTTATCTTCAACAGTGTAGCCTGTAGAGCGCTCACAGCCACACACACAGGCGTCATTCCAAAAATAGTCAGACTCGATTCAGGGAAGGTCAAAGGTGTATTTCCGTTAAAATTTCGAGAATTTTTTTTTTGTGATTACAATACGTACTTATTACTTCGTAAGAGAAAGTAAAAAGACCGAGGGAGAATGACGTCATTCTCCCTGGGCGCGAATACTTTTAATATCTTCAGAAGAGAAGCAGCGACAAATTTGGTCTTATGAACAACGACTAACGAATATGAGTTATATACATTTTTAGATTCAGGACAAACTTTTTGCTAAAGAAATTTTTCTATCTGAGATACTTACAGCCACACAACCGAATGCTTCGGTACTACGTAAGATGAGCTAAAATATAACGTTTAATAAAACTAGGCGAAGTTCATCTAGCGGAATTCATTTGATGAAGCATTTGTTCTCATCCTCGCCAATATAATTCATAATTGAAATCAAATTACTTCTTATTCTAGTAACACTGCAGATATGTTATTATTTTGTGATTGCACTCTGAGATTCAACCAACCGCTGTTATTGCCATCAATTGCACCATAGTAATGGATAACATCAGTTGACGTTTTAAACAATAATATAACGTAAAATAGAATATCGTTGAGTGTAGGTCATTACAGATAATTTTTTATTTTAATCTAGTTTCAATCAATTTCGACGGCAAATTTAACCATATTTTTCATACCAGTTTAAACAAATGTTTATCTAAATTGGATTTATCGGAACAAGGACATCTTGATCGCTATAAGTCGATTTTATTGCGCGATTTTGAGCCAATGCCTAATTCTTATTTGAAACATTTTAAAAGCATTTGCTTGGAAATATAACACAGGATTCATTGATTAAATACATCGAATTTCTTTCTTAATTTATGGAATAAACTAGATTGAAAAAGTGTATTAATTAAAGAGCTCTATACTATTTAGGGTTAACAGATTCTACGTCTACAAAATTACTGACATGCTCAGAATTGCAGCATTAGTTAAAACAGGTATGCGTACATATAATATCCTATGAATACGTGCAGCTTCGTGGGGCCAGGTCGTTCAACTTGGGGAAGAGGAGTCGATATTTGTACAGAAATAGCAATGAGAGCTAGCGAAGAAAAGTGTTTTGAAATTTTCTACGTAGGAGATACTGGAACAAGTTGATGATGTTAAAGAAAATTTAGAAAAATTTATATTATTCCAGTATACTATTTTCTAATCATATATCTTTCTAATAAATATATAGAACCATATTCGTAACATTGATAATTACAATCATGGCCTTCACGATTTTCAAAGCTTCTTTAAAAGTTGACAGCTTAAAGTAGTTTACATACATATATATATATATATATATATATATATATATATATATATATATATATATATATATATATATATATATATATATATATATATATATATATATATATATATATATATATATATATATATATATATATATATATATATATATATATATATATATATATATAAGCAAAAACGATGCTGATAGGGAACATTTTGTGCTATGATTAATAATATATAACGCATTTGTTGACTTAAAAAGACCCGACTTTAATATTTATTCAGTTTAGGCATTTGGAACTACATTTTAAATATTTTTCACTAGAATTATAGCCCCCTCCACTATAATTGAGAATACTTTTATGCCACAATGTTGTAAGTTGTACACATTCGATTGAAAAACTGCGTTCGTGTACTAGCTACTAATAGTAATAAATACGGAGAAAAAACTACTAAAGGTATCTATCAGTTATCTAGTTGATAGAAACCTTGAGTAGATATCACGGTCTATAATAATATACGATAAAATAGGATAAAATAACAGTAAAACTATATTGTACTTTGTACTATCTCTAATAGCGACCAAAAGAACAAAGCTAAAATCTCATATTTCTATTTTCAATTCTATCTAACGTTTAGATTATGGTTTGTGAATTATGATTGGTTGTGTAAGTGTGTGCGCAAGCAAAGCCACTTTCGCCAAACGACTTTAAACAGGGTGTCCAACTTAATAGGCTAGGAACTAGGCTTTTTAAAAGGATAGTGACGTCACAAGCCTTGGAATCGCGAAACAGGTTTTCCTTAGTTTAAAAATCAACAGAGGGTAGCATCATTTTCATTTAATTATGATATTGAGCTGAATATTTGTTCTAAAGATCGCTAATGCAAATTCGACTTGGGTTTTAGCATCAATCATACTAAACACTTAGTGACGATCAAGCATTAGTTAATGCTATTTATTGCTATCGTATACTGATTTAACGAATTTAGTTGCATGGATATAATTACTAACAACTCAATTCAAATTTGTCATTGTATCCAGTAATTACTCTATTAATTGAAGTATAAGTTAAGAAAAGATAGAATATAAATGACATGTCTACTACACTAGGAAATCAGAATGGTGTAGTTAAAATGTGTTATTATTAAAATTGGATCGCATACCTACTTAAAGGTTTAAGATACATTGTTATATAATATATATTTTCTGTTCGTCATACCTGTGTATAGCACCAATTTTCGGCGACCGGTGTGTTGACTTCTTGGGGTGGTGGGCTGGGTACCCGACTGACCGCCATACTGCTGCTACTGGAATGGAGGTTCGAACTCACCCGAGCCGTCTGCCCTGGCGAGCAATCACTCACCACCGGCAGCCTAAAAAATCACAAATAAAATACGTATTAGATTGATTCAAATTGATTAAACTTAACAAAACACAACACTACATTTCAGTCAGAGATTGTTCACACATTTAGATAACGGTCCCAGGGTCTTAGGAATAGTAACAATAAATTCATATTTGTAAAATAAAACTTAAATACAGTATAACTTAGTTTTATTATTAAAATTCTTCGTATATATTAGTTAACTTGAATTTTCGATCTACACTCGACTTTCTTGTGGATGAACGATAGTATAAAATACAACTTTAAATGTGATAATTATTGTTTATAAATTAGAAATTACATTATTTTAATAAAAATCACTACTACCAACATGTAATAACAAAGTTCGTTTTCTATTTGCTCTTTTTTGTTGCGATTTATATGTATAGCAAATAGAAAATTCTTTGCAATTTAAAACCAATTTTCTTATGACAAAAGAAGCTTATACTTTTGATGTTACATCAAGGCAATAGATAGAGAATAAATGGTGATAGAGACAGACGCTTCCGAACTTCCGATAAATCAATACACAAACCACTGATTTTCGCATTGTGTATAACGCGCAACAATCTTTGATTTTGCGTTTCTATTCGCTACTCCAATTCGTTCAAGTTTATCACTATAAATCCAAACATTTCTCGCGTATTTTTACTATCATGCCAGTTCTGGTTTTAACGCAATCCAATAAAGCATTTTTATCTAAAAATAAAACAAACCTACGAGCAATTTGTCATTATTCTAAATTAATAGTTTGTAATTTTAAAATGATAGCCATATGTATTTTCAATATAGATGCTTAATGAAGGTCCTTAATACAATATTTATACTTTCTTGACACATAAAATTTTACCTTTACAATCTACAAAATGAGAGTTATTGCATTTTTATAGTCAGATTGATAAGCACGCGCAATACGGGTTCAATTATAACCGAAATGTCACTTATTGATGTTTAGGTCAGGTTCGAATTAATAGTATTTAGCATTTGGAGGGTTAGGATTTAGGTCGTGTATATTAGAATATATCACAATGAATTCGAACGGATACTAGCGCCACACATCGGTATAATTACGAACTAGAGTGATAACTACAGAAAATACTAATATCAACTGGCCGAAACACGTTAAGCATTTTAACTTAGTACGTTAGGTGCTCTGTAAAATCTTAAATCTAGTCTATGATAGAAAACATTGCGGAGACGTGACGTATTAGTTACGCGCGATTTAAATTTTTTTATTCTTTAGAAAATTGCATTTCATTATTCTTTTTCTGCATTGTTAGATAGAATTTCGTAATGAATTATTTACAAAACATATTTATTTAGGATGATGATTTACAAATAAAATTTTGAAAAAAGGTGAAAATAAAACTGATTTTAACATGTACACCTGCGAATATAAGGCTTGTTCCTTTATAGCCACCTAAAGTCTCGCAACCAGCATTGCATGATTTTAATGCAAGTTATTCAGTTAAATTGCGTAGGTGAATCCATGTCATTCGCTTATTATGGTAGGGTGGACCACCCCTACCATAATAAGCGAATGATATGGATTCACCTACGTAATTTAACTGATTTGGTACGTGCTGCATAACTTGTATTAAAATCATGCAATGCTGGTTGCGAGACTTTAGGTGGCTATAAAGCGACAAGACTTATGTTCGAAGGTGTACATCGTAGATTTTAAGTTGAATGAAAAATCATATACATTTGGAGCAAACACATTTATATTTTTCATAAATATATATAATTTTTTTTCTCTTCTTAATATCAAATAAATAAAACAAATAATATAAGTTTGAATCAAAGAAATATTTTATAGTATTCTTAGAAAAAGAAAGTAAAATAAAATGAGGAAAATAGAAATACTATTTGTTACCTCTCACATTTACATACTTTTACGGAAATATTGTTTAGAAATATGCTATACAAACAAAATAAGTAGATCATAGTAAGAATTAGAAATGGCTACTAGCTGTGTGTTCATATAAAAAGCCTTTACTTTCATTTATTGGCGTTCCCTTTGATAGTACTCATAATTTAGTCGGCTATAGCATGGCTGTAGATATCAACATGATTTTTAGACTTTAATTTCACTACAAATATATTTTCACTTTGTTAATATGTACTCTCTCTACCTACGCTATACAACTTCAATGTTTTTATTATTTAATACATATATAGTATAAAAGAAAGTATATTGACTTATCAAAATGTACATCATCCGAAATACGAAATCTTATTTACAAAAACAACGTAATGCAAATAAATATTAGTAGTATTATGAAGTACTGATATTTGCATAGAGTTTGACTATGCACTATGTATTGTTATGTTAATTTATAATGCTACACTTTGCGTGGCCAAATTAGTCACTTTATCTTATTTGAAACTAGCGAACGGATTTTACTCTAATTTGGCATGTAAATAACAAGAATGTCTATTTTATGCACTTAGTAGTTAAATTTCGATGGACCCTAAGCATTTGAAGTTGTAGAGCATCTTTTATTATTCAAGATAAGAAAATAAAAAAAGTTTAGAAAAACCGGTTATTTAAATTTATAATTTTGAAAGAAAGAGAAAACAAACTCTTCAAATATTTGCACTCATGCGTTTTGCTTCATAACATTAATTTGTGTAAATTCGTGATGAGTCGACAAATGAGATTGCGAATATTTCTTATGCTAATGTTTATATGTATTCTTTTATTACAAAAATCTGGAGTGTCCTGCATTCGACTTTATTATACGCAGTAAATAGGCTTAGATAAAGATATTTAATTATATATGTAAAAATTCTAGGAAATATAATTATTCATTTTACAATTCTATATGCTGTAAATAATTTCAATTATTATAAAATTAGCAAATATTCATTGATAATTCAAGCTATCAATCATCACAAATAATAATTTAATTGTCATCTATTATATACAATTAAATACAATATAGAAATTAATGTATTTTAAATGCAATTTTCTTGCAAATGGTACACTTTTTGAGGTAACTTTTCAAACAAAAAGTGGCTTTTCCGTAAGTGTAGTGTTATTCGAGATACTGAGAAACGTGTATTTCGGGTTTGAATATTCTTTTCAAAAGTAGTTTTTTTAGAGTATATAAATCCTATTTTAAATTTCATGTTCAATTATTTCTAAAGCGTTCACAAACAGATTTTATTGGGAAACTAAGCAATATGAATTTGGGAATGCCCAAAGCGGACAATTTTGTTAGTTTCTCGGTTTAGTTTTGTATTAACAATATTTACTTATTATTTCCTATAAATAAAAATAGCTTAATTTTCCCTAATAACCGGTTTCATCTGGGAGTAACAGTCCAGGGAAATTAGCTTGCTAGTCCAAATTTCGAAGGAGAAATATAGCAGAAGCGGTTTTCTGAAGTATCCTGTAAATATTAATGACAAGGTGCTACTTGCCATGCAGGCTAGAGTGTAACTTTAGTGATATTTCGTTATTTGCAAAGTGAAGTTATTTCAATATTAATTGCGCTAAAATATGTTGACGTTCAATATAGCCATCAATAATTGATGGCTATCTTAATTATTAAGAAAATAAATATAACTTAATACTTGCTGTGCTGCAAACTTGCAACTGAACGATGATTGAGTGAGTTATTGATTTCGAAAGTTATAGGCAGTAAGAAAAAAACAAACATTTTGAATGGAATCGCTTCAATAGTAAATTGCTTGCTAATTTATTTTCTACATTGTGGATCGAACATTACCAATTTATTTATATACATACATACTAGCCGTCACTCATTTAATATTCACTCGTACATAATTGTATCGTCCGCAAACATAAGTAATAAAATTGGTAATTACTCAGTTAGCAACACTAGCAAATTATTAGTTTGCATGATCGATCAAGATAATTTAATTCCGGTTTGCTTTTTACTTTCTTTTACGAAGTATAAGTAAGTATTGTACTCACGAAAAAAAAATTCTCGAAATTTTAACGGAAATACATCTTTTGACCTTCCCTGAATCGAGTCTGATTATTTTTGGAATGACGTCTCTGTGTGTGTGTGTGTGTGTGTGTGTGTGTGTGTGTGTGTGTGTGTGTGTGTGTGTGTGTGCGTGCGTGTGTGTGTGTGGCTGTGTGCGCTCTACAGGCTACACTGTTGAAGATAAAATTATGAAACTTTAAACTTAAGATTTGTATATGCCTGGGAGGAAAACCTCCTATTTTTGAAAAGCATATTCAAACTGGAAGTGCATGTTTACTCAAGACTTTTTTTGCAATATCTCCGAAACGGCTCTATTTGTAGTAAATATAGTTAGAATAAAATTGAAAGATATTAGTATTCTGCACAACTTTTGTTTGAAACATTTCTTCAAAAAGTACCAGTTACAAGATCTTATCTTATTGATATTGCCATAGTTACGTAGGTATGGGAAATTATATATAATAAATCGCATCTACTATGCATGTCAATTGTTTTAAATATTCAAATATTTTGACATTTAACATTTATTGTTAGTGTTACAAATTAGTTTAGTGAGAAAACGTTACAAAGGTTAGTAAACAATTTAAAATATATATAAATATAAATGTCCGGCCATAATAATTTTTAATAATGTGTAATGAATAATTATATTTTCTTTATATTACTATAGAATCGAACATTTTAAATCTAAAATACATATGTTTTTTTAGAAATCTGATAATAATCTAACTTTACCACAATTTTACTGGACATAATGAATGAAAATATTTTCTTTTAAATTTAAACATTTTATATTTTAATTATATACTATCAAATCAAAATATACTGACTACGTAAAAGAAAGTTTAGGGTCAATACATGGCCGATGTTTTATTTTGCGACCAGTAAATGTATGTTTTACACATTTTTACTTTCCTATACGAAGTAATAAGTGTACACATTTAACGAAAATATCTGTTTAGACAATCCCATATGTACTATTTTCTCACGACACCCGAAAACTATACGTTCCCAGATGTAACGCACACATTTAAAAAAAATGTTATTATTAAAGTTATTTTAGAGAATTCCTAATTTTTGACGTGTATGTATAGTTAAAAATATGATTTTGAAAATAAGTCTGTAAATTTATAGTCAATCGCTCTTTTATTTTCGTCAAATATTACGAAAACACTTGAATAACATACATTAACTTTTATAGACAAGTCAGATTAGTTCAACGTTCTTAGTATGCTTTATACATATGACGTCAAACCTGTCGGAAAACGTTTTAACTCACTCACGAAATTTCAATTAAAATTGATGTTAACATTTTAATCATTAACTATTCGAGCGATTTTATATTTATCGATAAACGTATTAAACATGGAATGTGTCTGCCGAATGATATATTTATTGTCTTTTTGGTTTGTTTCATCTGTTAATAAAGCAAAATTCGAAGTATACGTCGCGATTTTCCGAAAGTAAGTTAAATTTATTCGTTAATTAAACAAAAGATTAATCTGTTAATGTTATTTACTATAGTCCGGGTACGCAAGCTACAACTTACGTCACAGTAAAAAATTACTAGATTAAAATTGTACGTTTACACTACATATAGAATCGAACATTTTAAATCTAAAATCAATTATTTAGAAACTTGACAATAAACTAAGTTTACAATTCGTTTGTAGCTTTGTTTTTAAATGACCGATTAAGTTAACCACAACGAAATAACAAACATCAAATGAAATAAACAACGGTACAAAAGTATATGTAAAGGTAGCATATGTGTCAAAATTACCAACTTATAAGTTTAAAAAATGTTAATCTTCTATATTAGGACGTGAAACTAGACAAAATAATAGTTTTTGAAATGAAATTGTTATTCTACGACAGTTTATTTTATTTTAAATAATTTTTTATAAGTACTTTTCATTTAATTTTCAATAGTTTTTAAGCCAGCAGGAAAATTTCATGTTGATAAGTTTTTAGCATGTTTTAGTTACAAAATGACGTAAGGTTGTTGCCGCGTATCTGGACTATAGTAGAAATGTCATTTTGATTCGAAATTGTTTATTTTAACTAACAAATATATTTAAATGTGCTTACTTTTTTTATTTATTAAAATAGGTATATAACTATTAAATGTCATTGTTCATATTAAAAGTCAGTTTCATAAATTTTCTTAAAAGTGACTTTAACGAAACGTACATTTACAATAATAAAAATAAAGATAGTTTTATACGATATTTATGTGCTAGAGAAAGACAATTTATTAGCATGGCAACTAATGGAAGATTGCTTTAGAAATATTATGAAACCAGCTGTAAATTAATTTAATGTTTAAGTTCATTAAAACATAATGAATACATGTATTAAATCTACGATTAGCGTAGCATTTTTCTTGGTGCAAGTGGTTATTAATCCGAATCTCTGAACACTGAAGAAGTTAGTTGTACTTTTGCTCTTAAGATCTAAATTACGAAATTACGTAAATAATCAATTTCTGTGAATTGTATATTTACTATAATTGAGTAAATTATATACTCTGTAACCAATAATTAAATTATATGCCAAGACTTTACAAATTGTTAGCTACTATCTACAACAACATTAGCTAAATATGAAAATCGTGAAGTTGATTTAATTTAATTTTTAAATAGAAAGTGTTTTTAATTTTTTTTCCATATCTAACTATTAGATTGCAAAGCATCTAAAGTCGCAGGGCGTTCTAAAAAGCGAAAGACACTTAGGATATGATTTAATTAATCCCGGATATGTTTCTAACGGAGCAATTCGTGCGTTTATAATAAATGTTTGTTAACGTTAAAAGTGTGAACGAAATGCAAAAATATGACTCGGGTCAAACACCTATGGCTCTATGGCGTATGTGATGTATGAGGGCCGAGGAGTGATGGGATACCGCACGGGTAAGTGAACCCCAAACGTGTTGTATCTCAAGGCCATGACCAGGTGCAGATACTCAACCACGTGATAATACAGTAAAGTGCACTAGGAGGCGGTGCCTGTGAAGTTCATTGGCCTTCTACTATACATCGATGATGATACACAAATAACACTGACTGTGTGGCTAAATTTGGTTTGCTATCGCAACTGCAGTTACCATTTATATGTATTCTGTTTTCACAACTAGTGCCCCACGAATTGAATACGTCACCGATCCTAGAAGTGTGTTCTGAATACTAACCTATTCTATAAAGAATCTATTTTGAAGTTGATTTATGTTAAAGATGAGATGCGCTAGGTCCATTAAGTTTGCGAGGAATTTATTTCGTTTAGCAGCGAATTGAATGTATAGAGTGGACCATTTGTTGGCTTCTTTTTGAAGTACGTGTTATTTCGACAGTTTGCAACACTGATGCGCTTGACATTGATAGATATGTAGTATCAAATCTCCTTGCAGCGGAGGCACTTCATATTTATCAGTGTAAAGCGCGTCAGTGTTGCAAACTGTCGAAATAACACGTACTTCAAAAAGAAGCCAACAAATGGCCCACCCTATACATACTCTCTTAGAAAAAAATTGTTACCTTAACTAAGAATTTTGTTTCATTTTTCACTAATAAAGTCTATTGAGGCTCTTAATTTTTAGTAACAGTTACTAAAATTTAGTTGCCGCAAAGGAACTTTAAATTTGATATTCTTCACTAATAAAATTCTTAGTTATGGCAATAATTTTTTTCTTAAGCGTATAAGCAACATTTTGAAGAATAACTCTCCTAATTTATACTTTCTCCATTAAATATGAATTGACACAACACTTTTCATTCTCTCATTTGAATACTTTACGATTTACGTGATTCAGTAAAGCTTATAAAAAATTCAAGTAATGAGTATTTATTTCGTTTGCTCGTTAGTCATTCTCAATCATATATGTCCGCACCAAAGAAAGTTATTTTAGATTTTTTATGTTACTATAGTAGTTAATTCAAAATCACAATACCCGAAATGTAATCACAAAAAAGGCAAATATATAAAAAACATAAAGTTAATTTATTTTCTTCATTTATTATTGTGAATGTCTATATTAGGAATTCAATCAAAATAAGAGTGGCATCTGCTTATTTAAATTAGGTTTTCGTACTTATACCTTTCTTCTTGGGGAAGAATTCTTGAAGAGAAATTTTTTATTGGTTCCACTTAACTAAAGCTCGATTGCGTTAAAGCAAATTAATGTTTAATCGAAGATTATTTTATTTAGTTTATAAAGTGAAATATAAAATATAAATTTAATAAAATAGTTTATATTCGTTGCAAAAATGTTAATTTGGTATTCTTTACCTTAATTTTAACAGTTCGATGGTTATGATTTACAAAATTAATCACAAAATCAGTAACAACTCCAGCAATAGTCAAAATAATTACTGGTTGTTATCACTTAAGAAGTGGCACGGATAATACCAAATCGAAAGCACCTACAGCGGCGACTGTGCTGCCACCAATGTAAACGCGAATTCTCAATGTGTTCTATACGTTTCTATTTTTCAGAATGCAGCGCAGAGAAAACTATTTCCAGAAGAAGTACACAATGACCAAAGATGTAGATAACTACATAAGCGTTGCAGTGATTTCGTCATTATTTCTTAGTATATATTCATCTATAAATATTCATTGACTGCAGTACACGTTTTGATTCTTAATCAGGGGCCGTGAACATTTTTCAGGGGAACCGGAAACCGTCAAGAATTAATATTCAAGGGTTCGCAATAAATAAAAGGTTAAGAACCGTTGTACTTAATTTTCAGACGTTACATACTACTAGAATAACTAAAGGGACGCAAGGCAATTATTAAATAAGTAATCGAGAGTACTATTGCAGATAAACAAGCAACAAACGTGAGGTTGCTGCCGTACGATTGCGTCGTTGCAGGTGCCGCTTGCAGCACGCAAATGATATGGTTTCAGTATGTTGGTGCACCTGCACACTTCAGTCTTGTAACAAGGCAGCACCTGGCTGCTATATAAGGCAACAGATGGAGCGACACTCAGGATCCTGTCGCCCTCATCATCGAACCTACATCAACACATCTACCACTTTTTTTTTGGCCTAAATCGAAAATAATTTGCGTTTGCATTCCACGAAATGTACATGGTAATTTATTAAATCTGATTTCAAGAATTATGGACACATTCCTATTTACTTAGTCACTTATAATTCTTAGAAAATAAAATGTTTTTCGAGTAAAACAATTTTCACTATGGAGTAAAGAAACGATTAAATGCTATACATTTATGGACAGCAATCAGAGCTTATTTACAAAAAAAAATTGCAATTCAAAATATTGGATGAGACAAAATTAAATGGCGACTTTTTCACGCAACCTTAACCACTATATTTGTGGTGAATATTCATTTTACTTGTAGAAGTTATGGAAGTGAAAATTACAATAAAAAAATATTGAAAAGAAAAATTATAATGGCTACTTTCTCATATAACCTTAAGCAGCATATTTCGTCATTATTTTCGTAGTAAAAATCTAATTTAGATTCATAAATCTAAGTTGCAAAATAAATATACCTAATATGATTAGATTTGCCTTTTTTACATACATAGTATAGTCAATTTATAAATTTGAAATCAGTTATAATAATTTCATTTAAAGTACAATTATGTAAATAGAATGGCTCTGTATCGGGCGCATTCACTTTCTAAAATCTCTTAGTGATCCAGGGAGAGTGCGTGGGAAAGTTTTATTTATTTAAGAATTGGCACGTTTCATTATTCTATATGACACAATTAGGTTTTGAAACTGTGAACGAACGCCACGCTTCCGAGTGAAACTTTTATTCAACACGACTTAATTCATAACTACCGCGTTGAAATTATAATAATTTAAATACTATTTTCAAATGCGGTTTTACGTATTAACTAACGAGCTAAACTGTTGTATCGTAGAGTAGGTATATATGATACCTTAAGAGTGCTGTGGCTGTGCATGCAGTGCTACATGGCAATGAACTCGATCTATTGGGGCAAACGAACCTAAACAACAACACACGTATACGCATGTTTCGTTCTGATGCGCGTCTACAAACAAGCATCATCTCATGCATTCGAAATTACTAAAAGTCGTCTATATCCTGTTTTGTTTTGTTTTTGTCTTTTGAGATCTATACCAAGTCTTTGTTATTTACTCAAACATTAATGCAGAGTCCCTCAAACGTTGTGTTTATTTGTTACCATGTGTATAGTGAAAGTTTCACTACCATTCGGCGTTTTATTTTCAAGAAGAAAATGATCTGTATTGAACTGAACTGTCATAATTGATCTGATCCCAAATCAATTCTGAAAGGAACTGTGTTTGTTATGTTAGTATCTCGGATTGAAAAATATCTTTAACAAAAAGATCATCTTTCATCGCCTTGACTCCTAATATATACCTATATATAACTTATATACTTCGATGGTAGTCCCGTTCGCTCGTAAGACCAAAACTGTCACTCCTTCTCTTCTGAAGATAAGAAACGGATTGACACCAACTTTGGTACACGTAATCTATGGGTACACATTTCATGCCGCTCGCATTTTAAATCCACTTGGTCCTTTATTTCAGGAGTTATTGCCTCCAAAAAAAGACAACGACTTTAAATATTGACTATAGCATATTTTTGAAAACAGCAACAAATTTACAAGACATTCCAATATCTTAACAATTTTCAAAAAAGATAACCTAACGCCGTTAGACATATTTAATAATTGCCTATACATTGCTTTGATGTTACTAACGACAACTGTAAAAATGTCAGTGGTATTGATGGTTATAATACATATATTGTTTATTTATACAGATATTCGCTATGCCAAATAATAAACATTGGCGCAGTTAATGCAAAACAGCTCATCGAAGGCCAATGTTTGTTTAATCATTAAAGTAGAATGTAAATTGGACTACCCTCGATTTTCATATATGTTGAAGTTACATACAATCATAATGGATCTATCCGTTAGAATCTATTGAAGTTTTTTTACATAAGTAGATTTTCATTACTCAGTATTTATTATGGCAATTTTTAAATGTTTTTATTACTTGTAACTAATGCTTTATCTTCACTACGTATTAATTATAGTATGATTAACTGTATTTCTATAAATATGCAATAATTTATGTCATTAATTTTCTTTGCGAATACCCAGTACTGTACTGTAACTAAATATTAAACTTTGAACAATAAATTGTTCGAGTGTTAAAAAAATACTGAATTATAAGTTACTTTGGTGCAATTGGACATACATTTCTTTATAAACCAATTTTAATAAGACGAATTTCTCATTCCCTTTCATCAGTTTCAATAAAATAATCAATTAAATATATAACTTAATTTCACGATATTAAAATGCTGTTTTTATAAGCACATAGAGTGCTCGGAGAGAAATGCACTCTCGAGATATTAACTAAAGCAAATAAAAGTCTGTCCTAAGAAATCGCGAAAGAATGTTTGCAATATTTGCAACTACAAATCAGACTTTGTACAAAAATGATTTCGACAGCCGTTTTGAGGACATACTATTACCAACATCGATGAGTTAACTTTCCCTGCGCTGGCTTTCGTATCAGTCAACGGTATTGTTCACCAAAATAAAAGTATGTTTATAATCTAATTCTTTTGCATTTAAGTTATTTGATCCTATTTCGCTATGTAATTTCCATATTTGTATATTGATAGTAAATGATTGTAAAATAACTCCAAATTACTAACGTTGTGAAATTAAGATATAATTATATAGAATGAACGGCTATTGAATACATAAGACACATAGGGAGTGCAACAGAGACAGAGGATGGGATTTCACTTCCTGGGTTTCACCCGATCTCTTCCACTTTCCATATAGTTGGTGCTCTCATTCCTTCATTCGCTTTCCATTCGCTCCTCTCCTACATATAGCTCTCGTAATAACTGCCACCCACATTTTACAAATTTTTTTTAAAGAAATCTGAATTCGAACGCGTAAATAAATATTTACATTTGACTTTTACATCACGAATATCATTTTTTTAAAATGATTTTCTAATATTAAATTGAAATGTTTGTATAGAAGTATTCACATGGATATAATAGGCATAAGTTTCGGCAGCAATTTAAAATAAAAACAGGAAAAAGGCTAAACGAATTATGCACATTTGTAGGTGACTTATGTTTTTTATGAATGTCAAAAGAAGGTGACCATTTTTTACAAGGACACCTACAGCAAAAGATTTCAATTCTTGCATATAATTGCATTGTTAGTTGATGTTTAAGTAATTAACTATTATGACAATATACTCATATTGGTTCTTAAAATGAATTGGCGATTAAAATTTGTTCATTGTTATTGACTGCAATTAAACCAGTGAATTCAATTTGACCGAATACTTTTTTTAAAGTGTAAGTATAATTATTTTTGGTACAAAATAATAAATATATGTACTATATAACAATTACGTACTTTTTATTTTATTAATTTCGTTACAAGCTTTTCTTTGTGAAGTATTGAACGTGACAACACTGTAGCTTGCATAAGTTGTTGCAATTTAGAAAATCGTAGAAAAATGCACCAGCTTATGAAAAGCTAGTGTTGGCACGTTTAATTGTTGATTCATTTAGTTTAGAGTTCTCTTCATCTCAAATCAACTGCTGTATTGTTTGTTAAATGTCTATTTTCTTTATCGTTTTATTGCACGAAGCATATTTGCAAATTATTTTAAATACACCCTCTATCGTTTTTTCTTTCTTATGCGAAATTCCAAGGAAATATTGTAATCATGAAAATGTTCGAACTCGAGATTTTGACGGAAATACGCCTTTTGACCTTCCCTGACTCGAGTCTATTTTCTGAAGTGTGTGTGTTCGTTCTACAGCCAAAACTGTTAATGCTATAATTATGAAATGTTGAACTTGTATATGGCTCGCAAAAAAACCTCCTATTTTTGAAAAGAAAGTTCAAACCGGAAGTGCATGTTTACTCTAGTTATTTTTTGTGACTTCTGCAATATCTCTAAAACGGCTGCACTTACAGAAAATATACTAGTATTCAAAATGAAAGTTATTGATATTATACATAACTTTTGTTTGAAACATTTCTTCAAGAAGTGTACCGATTACAAGAAAATTGTTATTTAAATTTGTAATTGTCTTATTTATGTTGCCATGGTTACGTATAGTTCTAGTTTATTTACATTTTTCTTCTGAATCAAATATTTCCATTTTTTTAAATATATACATTTTATAAAATATATGTATGTAGTATACATAATGTATCCTTCTTTCTATGTATATAGTGAATGCGTTACACATTTTTTAAATGGCTCCATTGCACAACCTACAGCGACCCAAGTAGAGAGAGAGTTCGTGTGTATACTATGTATGTACGTATGTGGGTATCTGTGTATTTATGGTTTATGGGTCGCGGATATGTTTCGAAATATTCAGAAGATATTGTGCCGCCTTTCTCAATCGGCCTGCTTACTGTTGCTTTTATTTTATTCTTATGAATTAAACTATAAGCATGGTATGACAAGTCTCATGTGAACTGGCACGTGCCAGCTTATCATGATAACAAACACTGTACATATTAATTACCGAAACTATTTTCACGCCTACAAATGAGATAGTATGCATCTGTTATGACTAAGCTTTTCCTGTTTTCTTTTTCAATTAAATGACCTATACGTCACGTGTGATAATACTTCGTTTCGTGTTTGAATTAAGTATATCCTAAATGTTTTTTTTTAAATACATATACAGACAAAAAATCTCTTCCTCTATTGAAAAATAAGATAAATATTTCTTGACAAATTTACAACTCCAGGAGAACTTAGGACAGAAAAAATAAAAAGTAATCAAACATCAGAATTTCTGGTGAGGGATGAAAATGTGTAAAAACATCTCCTTTTTTTGATATCTTCAAATTTATATTTTTTAAAAGAAATAAAATCAAAATTTCCATTGTAATTGCATGCATGGATTGCTTGATTGAATGAATATTTTAAAACTTCAGATTACGTTATCCAACAAAACGGTAAAATTTACACGAAACGAATATATTATTGGCACTCATACATACAATTAAAGCAGTAACATTGACGCCTGCGCAGACCAGCGAATTGTTTCAAGATTAGGACTTTCTGTTTCAGTTTAGAGCTTATTTACTGTTTCGATTTTGGTTATATAGACTGTGTATGAACTAATGACTTAAATATTTTATTTTTCTGTATTTTTTACTGCTTTGGATCAATTTTCAATACTTTTTTCAATCTGTAGGAACAATTTTTTGTTAAGATAACCATTACGAAGTTGGCCAACTTTCTTACGTTAGTTAATCGATGTTGTATAAGCACTTATATTGGTTAACTTATAGTTCAACTTTTTTCTTACGTTTATTGTTAATGGTAAACATTAATCGTTAAATGATCGTCTATAAACCATTGCATTTATTATAGTTTAGAATTTTTTAAAGTAGATGTAGTTACTAACAATCAACAGCAATTATTAAATATTTTTTAATGGCGTTAAGTTTTCATTTTCGAAAATAAATGTAAAAAAATATATTGGAATTTCAAGCAATTTTTTTTGGTATTTTCAACAAATTTCTAAATTCAATATTTAAGGTTGTTATCTTTTTTGGAAGCCAATAACTCCGGAAATAAAAGGCCTAGTGGATTTAAAATAAGAACGGCACGAATTGTGTATTCATAGATTATATATTCCAAATTTGGTATTAATTCGTTCAGCACCTTCAGAGGAGAAGGAGCGACAAATTTGGTCTTACGACTAACATCCAAATATATGAGTTATATATATTTTTGGACTCTGGACGATGAAAGATACTTTTCAATCCGAGATACTTACATACACACCACCGATTGCTTTAGTTTTTTCGGTACTACGTCCGGCGAGCTAAAACATATTCCTACATTCAAATCAATGTTTAAGCAATTATTAAATATTTTTTAATGGCGTTAAGTTTTCATTTTCGAAAATAAATGTCAAAAAATAAATTGGAATTTCAAGCAATTTTTTTTGGTATTTTCAACAAATTTCTAAATTCAATATTTAAGGTTGTTATCTTTTTTGGAAGCCAATAACTCCGGAAATAAAAGGCCTAGTGGATTTAAAATAAGAACGGCACGAATTGTGTATTCATAGATTATATATTCCAAATTTGGTATTAATTCGTTCAGCACCTTCAGAGGAGAAGGAGCGACAAATTTGGTCTTACGACTAACATCCAAATATATGAGTTATATATATTTTTGGACTCTGGACGATGAAAGATACTTTTCAATCCGAGATACTTACATACACACCACCGATTGCTTTAGTTTTTCGGTACTACGTCCGGCGAGCTAAAACATATTCCTACATTCAAATGTTATGGCTGTATTGCTCAATTTCAATTTATAGGTTTTTTTCTACGATTGTACCGTTTGAGCATGCTTCATCCTGCACAATCGCCCAGCCTAAAAACCGACCATGGTCTTAATTTATTTAATACTGTCGCCGTTTTTAATGCAATAGTAAACATGCAATTTGAATATATAATGATGACTCATAATTTCTACTCTGAAGTAGTGATGTGCTAATATTTATATCGAGGTATATATATATATATATATATATATATATATATATATATATATATATATATATATATATATATATATATATATATATATATATATATATATATATATATATATATATATATATATATATATATATATATATATATATATATATATATATATATATATATATATATATATATATATATATATATATATATATATATATATATATATATATATATATATATATATAATTTAATACGAGTATCGTAAGTATGATATATCTTGATTAAATAATAATGTGTTTCCATTGATAAAGTTATAAAAACAAAAATAAAACCATAATCCCTGAACAGGATTTGAACGAACATTGGTTGCGCGTGGCACTAAAGTCAAACGCGTTTATGTAAAAATAAATACAGCGGTAGCAGCAATATTCAAGGCTTATGTGTTTAAATACACACACCTAGCAACATTTATTATATTTTTACATCATGACCTTACAGCTAGGCTTATATCATACACACAACCACACCATAACATATACAGCATAATCTGAAAACCAATAAATACAAGGTACTACATTACAAATTTGTATTCAATTATCAATAGCGTATCTAATATTGCTGCAATATTATATATACAGGAAGCTTACAAAAAAAAAATCAAAGGAATTTAAAGTTTAATTATAAATAATGCCCAAATTTGATGGCCAATACATTTGGAGAAAATATAATTTAGGTATTTTATCTCACCTAAGATGAAAAAACATCAGATAATAATTAACAATTTCGAATCGTTTATTTGATAGCAATGCTGTAATGATTCGTTTTTATTGGGTTTTAAACCAAGTTTAATTTTAAGTTATAGTTGTGCATTAATCATTTTTGGTACTAGTGCCGATAAAGATTACTGTAAGTTTAGTTTGAGATATGCTGTAATGTCTTCGCCAAGTATGTTGCTACGCTGCTCAAACAAGGAAAGTAGTACAAATGTTAAGAATGAGAGAAATTGAAGCGAATATTTGTTATTTTATTGCAAAAGTAGTACTATGTAAAATCATACTAATTGTATACATAATTTTTAACTAGAATATGGATATTTTTTTTTCGTGCATCTGAGCAAGTTTAAGATTCTTATATTTTTTGTTTTTTCTCATATTTCAATTTTCACTCCGTTATCTATGTTCAGTTTACCCCACCCCCCCCTCTGACTTAATAATTTTAAACTATTTTTGCGATCAGAATAAGTAGAATAAAATTGAAGCGATTGTTTAGATTTCTTGATAAATGTTTGAAAAAATACGCGTTTTACCAAAGTGGGATCGGAACAGGTTAGTGCTGATAATAGTTTACTAAGATTTTTAATTTAAACAGCACACACGATATTTAAATATAGCCTTCGTTTGTCACAATGTAAACAATATATGATCATTAAACCAACAAAAATAAAGCCATTTCCATGGATTGTTGCAAGTTATAATTTACAATAAAAAACCTTCATTTGAAATAGCAAACGAATGCAATCATTTTGTATAATTGTCATTTTTCGGACTCTGGAAGAATCCTCTTAAAAAGAATTATTAGACTAGTTAATAGTTACACATATAACATATTTTGCAGTGATTGCAACTATTTTCATTCTATATATGAATCTTTAAGAGTCTATTTGACAGTTTTGCATCCACGCTAACTAAAACGAACTGTTGAAATCACGAATAGATAAAATAATGAAATTTGCTGATTTATAATATAAATGAGATACCCTTATAATTCAAAATATACAAAATTTTACCAAAATTAAACTTCAGAAAATATATTCAATCACAGTGGGTTATTCAGTGTAAAGCAGGCTTTCATAGCGAATTGTAAAGAGTGGTTCACCTAGACGGTGATTTTCCCTCATGTGATAGGTAAGGTCACAATTGGGTCTTACTTATCACACAACACTCTGAGTGAACAAATCTAACGCTAGCGTAGTAACCATTTTTTTCAAGGTCCCATGCATCCCTTAGACTCACTTTTACCATTTTTAATCATACTTAAATATAACTAAAACAGTTTGGAAATAGTAATTAAAATATAATTACCTATTTCACATGCTCATACATTCTATTTGCTACAGTAGAAAAATTATAAAGAAACTAGAAAATTACGCGAATTTTTAATGGGAATTAAAATTGATATAATCATACGAATCTACATAAAAAAGAAACAATTTCAAAGATAATATATGTTAATACTGAAGTTTATATTTCCTATAAATAATTGCTAAATTCTGATAAAATTTGCGCTATAATCTCAAAACTATAGAAGCTACACCTAACTACGTTTTACTTACTTTTCATTGTCTTATATGATTTTTTGACCATCTCAAACAAACAAACGCATTTAATTTAGTTTATTTCCTATTTTGAAGTTAAATCTAGCTACCACAGTCCGCGAATAGAACACTTTTATCACATGTATTACTAAAAATTAATAATTCAATGCTTGTCATATACTGTAATAAGTACAACTGATATTCATTTGTTTAAAACTAGCTTTTGTTTTCATGACTACTATGTTTTACTTTTACCAAAATTATAATTCAGCATTTCGTCTATACTAATCTAATATTCAGCTTATATCATTATCATTAAATTTCCCTTTATCAATAGTTAAATAAAGAAGTATTTTAAATGGTGCAGTAGCGCTGATGTAGCCTGGAAATAACCGGTATTGACATGCAAAGAGAAACACTTTCTTACGTAACAAGTAGGGTGTCTACCATTGGTGGCATCTAGTGTTATATTACAATAATTTTAAATGGTAGAAGAAAGTTGTGTAAAACAGTAAATATGTTTAAATACAAATTTAGAATTTAATTGCTAATTATATGTTTTGAACTTTCCTTTAGTGTGTATCAAAATATAGAATTATACATATGTAGGTAAGAAGTAATTATTTTTGAAAAGAGGTTTTTTGGTCAATTTTCGATTGTTAGAGACCTCAATGCTAATTTGATTATATTTCAAGGTAGAACACGATAATTTAAAAGTCCTTGTTCAAAATTATGTAAAAATAGCGTGACCAAACACAAGCGCGTGAACTTGACACGTGTATTCGTTCATTTTTGTAAAATACTCAATTTAAAACGTATTTAATCCCTATTTATCTCAATGTTATTTTGATAAGTGTATACAGTGGCGGATTTAGAATCTTGTCTCAAGAGGGTCTTAAATAAAAAAGAAGCTGACATTAATCACTTTAAATAGGCGCCAATAAAGACACCATCAACAACAGATTCTCTTGTCAGTATACTGATCCACTCCTAGATTCGCCACTGAATATATAAATTGGAATATATTGTTTTCCAACAATTTTAAACTTGTATTTTGATTAAATTATATATCTTGTCTCAATAGGGTCTTAAATAAAAAAGAAAGTGACATTAATCACTGTAAATAGGCGCCAAAAAATATATTATCAACAACAGAATCCTTTGTCAGTGTAATGATCCGCTCCTGAATCTATAAATATTAATATATTGTTATATTGTTTTCCATCATAATTAAATTTGAATTCCCATTAAACTATATTAACTTGCACTTGGTTATAAGACGTATTTACAATACAGTTATAGCATTGTAAAACTGGATAACCACAATATTTACTTCGCCGTATGCAGTACAGAAGACATTAAGTGTTTGTCTGTAATATTCTCCGAATCAATAAATTCTTTCACAGAAATTCATTTCACATCGCCCTGATTCCGAAAATGTAAATATATCATATACTTGGTAATTTGTTAGTCGCTCGCTCTGTCGTAAGACCAAAATTTGTCGCCTCTTCTTCTTTGAAGGTACCGAACCGATTTCAACCAAATTTAGCACACATATTTTATATGTCCCCGATTGAATCCATTCGCATTTTAAATCTAATCAGTGCCATATTTCAGGAGATATTCCCACCCCAATGGCAGGCCTTAAACGCATTTTTAAATATTTTGACTATACCAAAAAAATCTACGTAAAATAACAATTTTTTACTACATATATTGGATATTTATACAGATATTCGCCATGCCAAACTTTCGGTATTGACACAGCCAATACTAAAAACAGCTCGCCGAATATGTACTATTTATAATACTTAAGATATAATTAAGATTGATTACTATGTCATTGTTGATTTGATTGTTACTATGATAATTTTAATTATAGCACAAATATTGTTTATTTATATAGAAATTCGCCGTGCCAAACTTTAAACATTGCTTGTTTAGTTTAATAATAACTTATTGTTACTGTTAGTGCACGATTGTGCTCTAACTACAAATTTTGTTTACGCTTGTAACGTAAGGGTTCTCTACACTGTAGTACACCCAGATTGTTATACTTATAAACTTAAGGGTAAATAATCGAAGGAGGTAGAGGTCGGTATATGTAAATTACAATATTTGATACTACAGTACTACCCTAAGTTACAAGCGACCTAAACTGTCAGCTTCGGTGATTTCACTAAGTCTGTTTATAAAATATGATGTACCTAAATGTTCAGAAATACAAGTTAAGGGGTGCAACGTAATTTTTTCCCTGGGGTTGACCAAAACTATTGTGTCGACCCTGTTAGTATATTTAAGTAGGTTGTAGGAAAATACTTAGTTTTGCTATATAGATGTTACCGTTACATAAATAAAATAAAGCACTGTACTTTCGCAACAGTTTGTAAGTAATGCATCGAGACTATATAGAATATATATCTGCTTTATTTAAACACAAATCGAAATGATTGATATGAAAAATAAATATCGACTCGTTTCAGTTTATTAGCGAATTGTTTTCGATATTATCGATTTTTCTTGCGAAAATTAAACAGTATGAATAACTATAATATTGTTTTGCGGCATCCTGAGTATCTTCAAGTATGTTTTCCTATCCTATTCTGATTAGGAAAATAGTCCATATGTCCCTTCTTGACTAAGTAATTTTTACGATAACTATTTCTATAATTATCTTAATTTAATAGCAATGATTACTGTTGTAGATAAGTACAGATACGTCATTAATAGTTGTTCATACCTGCCAGTTAATAATTAATATTTATTTAGTGAAAAGCAAGCAACAAGCATGACGATTAATCAATAGATTTGTTCGTGCTAACTTGTTCAGTGTTCTAAATGTATAAAAATCGCATTTGTAATTAATTTGAGACACATTTTTAATCAATGACAGACAGATAATGGCAAAAAATAAATTTATTTTGATACAAGTAGTTTCTAGACATTTTTAAATAAAAAATATTGATATATTAATTAACACAGAGGATAAACCATTTATGGATTGTGGAAGGTTTAATAAATTGAGAATCGCAAACAATCTAAGTAAGATTCTCGTCGCCTGAGTAAAAAAATCAGTTTTTCGCAATTATTTCGATTCCATAACTAATTAAGTGGTTAAATAAATATAAAGTACCTAATAAAACTCTCTAGAACAAGAATGTTAAACACACTGTCTACCAAACCAAGGTAATCCTTGAAAATGTTATAGTTCTATAAAATGAAAAGCAAGATAAATGATTTTAAGACATTTCCAGAATTTGGCGTTTAAGTTATTCACAATTTGATTGAATACGTGATTGTAATAGATTCAGTTGACCTGTAATGTAGGCCGAACAAGCAGCCGAGCTAGAGTCAACAAGAGAACATTCCACGAACGTTGAGTAATATTTCATCGGTCGTTTAAATCTCGTAATTGTAGATATGTGATCAAATAGATCATCTACCCCCACAGCGATATGTAAAGCAAGGCATGCGCATTGAAGTACAAGTTCAACTGTTCCGTTGTTTGTATTTTTGTTATCGTGAATTTAGGTTAGGCTGTACGAGAGCAGCACATGTATCGAGGTTATGGAATCACCTGAATCAAATGCGCCTGCGCTACATGCACGTGTACCAGAAAAAAAAGCAACGGCAGAGTATAAATAAAATTACACTGGGTCACGGGGCAAAATAAACGCAGAATTTCTTATCTAATAAATTACTTACTCCCTCTATTGGAAATATTCTCTTTTCCTCAATAATAGAATACTTGAATCTTTTTGAATCATGGTACCATTAGAGTTAAACTTAAGAATCATGCTTTTTTGTAAATATATCTTATATTCCTATATCGTAAACTAGTGTCGGTAGATAAGCTTTAAAAATTTGCATTTCAAATGTAACTTGTTTATTTTTAATGTGGACCATTTTGGATTTTATTTTATCAGGATTATAGATTTAGCACGAATGAAAATTTTGATTTTATTATTATTTTACGGGGTTTCGGTAGTATATCCACAAAAAGCAAATAATTACAAAAGCTTCTCATAGAAAATCATCGACAGGCATTTAAATCACATTGAGATAAATAATTACTTTTGTGAAATGAAAATGCAATTCCTACAACTAATGTCATGCGGCCAAATAAACATTTTATTGAATCAATTAAATTGTTTGTAAAGTTAAATTGGCGCAATTACCTAAATATATATCCCACAATAAACCCAAATAGGGGCAAATAAATGTGTGATATGATTAAGACCGTCAATGCAGTTGTGGTGGGTTTATAGGTTAGAAATTGTGATGAAACTACGTTTTATTTCTACAACATTCAATTTATATAAATTTAGAAAGAATATTTGTAATCTGACATAAATTGAACGTTGCAGAAATAAGACGTTGTTTCTCCTCATTTCTTAAAATTGAATATAATAAATATGCTATTTCGCTAAAATAAATTAGAATAATAGGTACGTATAAGATCAGTATATTCTGGATAATTTTATTATTATTTCAACATATATGGACTAATGTACACATATTTCAATAAATAATTAGTCTGAATAAATAAAATATATACATACATACATACATTAATAGTTAGCAAGTGTATATAAAAACAAAGAAAAAACTATAACATTCAAATGAGCAGAATGTGTTTTAAATAGTGAAGAACCAGTTTTATTACCTAAATGCAAATTAAAGTATTATGTGACACCATAGTAATTAGAGATACACATTTAGTACATTGCGCCAATTTGCCAGATGGCGACAATGTATAATATTACAAAATAATAAAATTAATCAATTTAGACTTTAACATGTATAAGCTGTTTTTATTAATTCGCAGAACCTATCCTATAGGCGAATTCACATAAGAAGAACATTTTTGTGGCATGAATCATCACTACACTCCATATGATTATATGTAAAAAATGTATGATTTGCCACAAAAATGTTCTTCTTATGTGAATTCGATTATTTATCTTTCTGCTCCAAAAACAAGAAAATATCTTTCAGAAACTTAATTGATTATAAAATATGCCCTGCACAGGACGAAATTTCAAAAATGCATAGTACGTTAACCAGAACATATTTCAAAAAAAAAAAATCAGACAAAAAGTGTAGAAAATTGTATTACCTTTCGTTTATTAAATAAGTAAAATTTTGAAATAACACCTGGTTATTCTTGAAATAGACAAAAACTGAAAACAGCTTCAATTAAACTAACACTAGAATTTATTGAAAAAGTGGTTGGCACTTGAAATATTTTTGATCAGGATGAATAATAAGGAACACTTCCGGTTAGGCAATAGGGTGGTAGAATGTTTTTTTTATTGTTTAATTCTATAAAGTAGTGTTACTTAAAGCTCCCTGTGTGATTATTTGTTCGATTATGCAAAACATTAATTTATAATAATTTAAATAAGTTGACAATTACGAGCGCCGCCCCAAAAAGTGCTGATAAAAGGAACTAGTGTTATGACCATGTTGCCACATATAAAAATAGTTTATTTAATATTTAAAAAAAAAAAACGGAAATAGTTTATTTAGATTGCTATAAATATCAGTAGTTTTATAAAATTGAATAATTTAAAGTTACAATATGTTCTATTAAGTTATGTGTAAGTTTTTGGGTGACAGATACGTATACATGCAAGCCTGTGTCAAACAATTTACTGGTGAAGTTACCCATTATTTTATTGGTACCTACTGCTTGTCATTTTAGCGCTTGTCACAGAACTGACATTCGTTTTGACATATATGTTCAACGGGGGAACAAAATAATTCCCTAGCATTTGTTAGCACATGTTGAGTCATCAATTTCACCGCGAAAATAAATAATTCAAAATATGTAAATGTTTAATAATTATTTAAAAAATAGTCAGATCATAATTGAAACATAAAGTATCTTTAATCCATATCTTTATGTATATATTTTTGAAATAATTATTTATTAAATATAAATTGTATTCTACCTCCCTATTGTTACAAAAAACTAAACAGTTCTTCTAAAACACAAAAATCTTAAATGCCATGTTTCATAATGTTAAACTCATCCATTTTTATTGAATTACAGTATAAAGTGCATATACACAGACATCTGTGGCAACTGTGCAATATGGAGTAAGAAACGCACAAAACAGATATTTTCATTAAAATCTATACATTTTTCGTGATAACAATATTTACTTATTACTTCGTATAAGAAAGTAAAAATCACAATATAATAAATTAATTAATTAATGTGAAATATTGTAATGTATAACCTTTGATAAATAACATTGAATGACATTGAATCAAAGCCACATAATCGCGTTATTTAATTTAATATTATGAAAACGTGTGTATAAATTATTTTACTTATATACCTACGTCACAATTTAAAGCTTCCGACCTTCCATATGTTTAACAATAAATACCTAGCGTGTATTCTGATTGGCCTGTGCGGTTGTAAAAACATAAACGCCCAGTAAAAGTGTGGGTAGGAACGTGTGTGCAAGGTCAGGTTCTTAGCTGTAGGCCGTAAGACATAACACGTTCATACCATATAGTCAGTCAGATTACAATAACACGCACACACATATATTACATAGATTATGTTTAAAAGAGCAATAATCACTTTATTGATGATTGAAATTTGAATAAAATCCTTGACGCATACTTGCAGAAGAAGGAAGCACACAAATACACGTTCATCTATTGAAGTGATGGAACTAATTGATGGAATTTTAGATGATTCAACTCTCAACACTATTGCTATCCTTTTTCAGAGACAATTGACATTTTGTGTGAAATGCACCTCTTATAGCATTTCAGCGTTGCTGACTCTAATAAGAGCAATTTAAATACATGATTACTCAACAAAATAACAGATGGAATTCATCGTAATATCTACTCATCGTTTACTAAACAAGTCAACACATCATTCATATTTGAATAAATCATTGCTTTTATTTCGTTAATTTCCAGTTCTTCGCAAAAGTCATACAGTATTTGTAGTTATAATTCATATTGTTTAATAATTATCAAAATATTTTTTTAAGGTTGTTGTTTATCCAAACGTAAATATTTTATATTTGTCAAATTGATACAGAATATTGAAAATCTTCCATATTACGATCAGAGAACAATATTAGAGAATAATTTTCTTTATATCTTTTCTTTGAAAACTATCTTCTAAAACCTTTTTGATCGTTATATTATAGATTTTCAATATTTGTTACTAATTTCACAAAAAAATAAATTATTTATTTAAGATAGAATATTTAGATTAATTACTTTCTTATACGAATGTATATAAGGAGGTATTGTAATCATGAAAATGTTCGAACGAGATTTTAACGAAAAGACACTTTTGACCTTCCCCGAGTCGAGTTTGACTTTCTGAATTCCGCGCGCGCATGTGTGTGTGCGACAGTGCGCGTGCGTGTGTGAGAGTGTGTGTGTGTGTGTGTGTGTGTGTGTGTGTGTGTGAGAGAGAGAGAGAGAGAGCTCTACATCCCAAACTCTATTTATTTATTTGTATATGTCTGGAAAGAAAATCCCCTATTTTTGAAAGGTAATTTGCGTTTTTTTTTTCAATATCTTTGAAACGGCTGTATTTACAGTAAAAATAGTTAGAATTAAAATGAAAGATATTTATATTTTGCACAACTTTTGTTTGAAACGTTTCTTCAAAAAGTGTACCAGTTACAAGAAAATTGCTATAGAAATGTTATTGAAAGTCCAGTGCAAGCTACTACAGATGTTTTTTGGTTATTTTCGACACTGATTTACAGAAAAATACGGCAAAATTGAACAGTAGGTACATTTCCCGTAAAGTGATCGGTGTGTCATTAATTTCCGAATATGTACCTCAATAAATATAACCATATCCACAAATTTGATTCATATGTTTTATATTAATGACGCATCGATTACCGTACTTGAAATGGACTGTCCAGGGTTTTCCCCCCATAGCACTATAGGTATTTCAGGGGTTATATATAACATTTTAATATTTTTATCGCTTTGCTATTTTAATATTACCAAGGTAGTTTCTTGGTAAACATTTCTAGAAAGTTATTTAATGCAAAAGATAACAACATCTTTCAAATCCACCCACCTTAATAGCCAAATTATAAATAAAATCTATTTTGTTGCTCAATTTCAAAATGAATTAAAAATAAGTTAACAAAACTATCTGGCGTTGGCCTTGTCCTTGCACACTTACCGCAACGTAGGTTTTCTTATCGCATTGATATGTGGAAGGATTAATTTTGCAAAAACATTATTCCAAATCGCGTTGACCCAAATTGTAGCCCGAATAAAAGGTCATTTCAAATTGAATCTTATTGATTCATTGCTAAAAGTGTACTAAGACTTTTTCGTGTTACTTTTTAACTGTAAAACCAGGATAAATATTACAAACAGTCGCGAGAATAAAGAGATTGATGATGTTCGGGATCAATACGTTAAAATTGTGAAATTCTTTTATAAAAGTAACACAAATACTTCAACAAAATTTAGCAACGCTTTTACTATGATCTAATCTATGCAATATAGTTTTTAATTTAACAAATACGCTGATAGATAATATATACATAAATAACAAGAAATTTCATAGTTTTAGAATTTTCGAATTTTTTATTATATAAAACTTATATATTTGCTCCAATTTTAACCTCCAATATTTGTTCTATTCATAAATGTTAATTATAATTAACCACGTAATTGATTAATATCAATTTATTAATATCTAGAAGAGCAATAACGCGAAGTGGGTCAAAAAATATTGCAAAAAACAAACGATGCTCACATCGCTCTCAATGAGTAGCGATGTGAGAGAGAAAGGAGGAGTCGATGCCAGTTTGCGGGCGAGTGAGAGGTCAGCTGTAATGTAACTTACAGTGTGATGTGTGTTAGGTCATAGGTCATAGATGGCGTGATACTGGTTCAAAACTGGAGCGAACCTTTCTCTCGATTGTAGGTATTGTTACGATTGACATAAATATTTAAAAAATATATACCTATACATTCAATTTCGCCAACTCAGCGAACATGGTACCAGTTTCTATTTGCCATAAATTTTAGATGCGGTAATAGTTAAATGAATGATATCATGGCAACGTGACAATTATAGCAGTATACGTAATGCTAATTTCATAATACGCTGAATTGAAATTGCACCGAGAGAAAGAATGAAATGAGAATTTAATTCTCTCAAGTAGAGTAATTAAATTTATTTAAAAAATGTTATAGTCTTAATTATGTATATGTAATTGCGCGAATTCTAACTGAATGTCACAAATGCAATATAATGTATAAAATTATTCGAATGTTGCATTTTTATAACTTATGTATTTGTGCTAGGTATGTTTCATATACCACAAATAGAAATTCTCTTCAAACACAAAAATAAACTGTTGTTCACTTATTTGAATACAACAAACCAATAAAGATAGTACAAAACGGAATAAAAAATATCAGCTATGAAGGTTGTTTACATTGAAGTATATATGTCAGGATATTTGTAGACCATAGCTCAATACGTTTATTTTAGATAACAATAAACATGAAAATTGTACTTAATTTCAATTTTGACCTCAAATCATTTTTGATTTTTTAAGACGCACAGTTTCCAGTATAAATAAATATATTAAGCGTTGAATCACAACAAAATACATATTTACCTTAAATTAAAATTGAAAATAACGTAAAACCTTACACATGAAACATAACTAAATTTGTTATATCTATTAATATGCAACTTTCAATTATGGAATGGAATCAAGAAACAGTAAAATCGCTATGTCTCTTTTCCATTTATAATGACAGATTATAAACTGAGCCACTAGTGAACATAGCTCTCGATAGTAGGGTGTTTACGAAAAGTAGCTCGGATAGGTTCGTCAGAATCAATATGTGACGTCACAGATCGGACAGATCACTCCGAAACAATTGCGATGTTTACGAACGATTCGGGGTTGCTTTAATAAACATTTTAAGGTAAATGACATAATATGTTAAGGTGAACCATCAAGTTCGCTAAAACATCGTGCCTTGGAAATGAAAATTAAAAAAATACTATTCGATGTGTATTTGCATAAAAAATTCCTGGTAAAAATTTCATTTATTTTGATCTTGTATTAATGGAGAAAAAAATATAAAAACTATGAAAAAGTGCCTATTTTGGGGTTTTTATTTTTTATCTCCAATAATACTAGTTAGAAATAAATGGAATTTTTACCATGCATTTTTAATGCAAATACACATCGAGTGACTTTTTTTTTTTTAATTAAAACTTCCAAAATAGGCACTTTTTCGTAGTTTATTTGTTTTCTCCATTAATACAAGATCAAAATAAATTAAATTTGTACCAGACATCTTTTATGCAAATACACATCAAATGGTATTTTTTAAATTTTCATTTGCAAGGCACGGTGTTTTTCTAAACGAGCCTGATGGTTCACCTTAAAGGCACATGGTACATAGAAATATAAACAGAAACTAGAAAGGGGCTGTAATAGCACATATAAACAATTTTATTGTTGATTCTTCGGATGAGGAAAACGAGAAAATTATATGTCAACTTTTGAATAACAGTCGTACGAATCGGAAGCGGATTGTTAGATTATCATGATCTAAATACAAAAGTTAATCTATTGGTATGTTTATATTTAGTCTATAGTTTAGTTTGATATTATTATTCTACTTATGATAGATTTATGGTTCCTGTATAAACCATAAGATAAGGACCAGTGTCACAGAAATAATAAATAGTGTGGATGGTTAAGAGATAGGGATGAAGCACTGAACTGTGACTTGTGTTTTAACAGTCGTCTAGTATTTGTTATAGACAACAGATATACCTTCCGAGACCGCTTATAATAAAATACTACGTTCGATTAATAAAACTATATTTGTTGTCATTCAATATATCCCCAAAACCAATACGGATTAATATTAAAAACTATGTCGAAGAAGTAGTTACCCTGAGCTTACTAATATGCTCAAATTATTATCTGATACAAAATAAAGAAAAATTACATTTTGTTATTCAACTTCAAAGATTGTAATTTACTGGTAAGTACTTGGGCACTAGCACTTGTATAAGTATTGAAAGTGTGAAATAAAGACACGTCTTTCAATTTGTCCATAAGAACCTGCCAATTTACGCAGAAAACATAAATACTCCATTGTGTCACAATTCTCCATTTTATTGTTGGGTTACGACGCTTGGCACTTATTTGAAATAAGCGCCAAATATGACAGCAACCCCGCTCTTCAAACATAAACAAAAAAATAAAAATACTCAAATTGCTTGGGCCGATTGATTAAATTCACATTATGAACGCGAAGAAATCTATCCGATTGCATTTAAGAACGTCTACATATAGATCCAAGCAGTCCGAGTTAGTTTTCGTAAACGTCTAATGACAATAATTTCAATTTTTTTTATCATGAAATACATAGATAAATACCCTCTATAAAAGCATTAGACTATCCTTAATTATATTTTTAGAATTTATGTCTAGGAGTTGTTCCTGTCGTAATACATTCCAAACGCATAATTTTACATGTTTCTTCATTAATAATATAACACCTACGCATATATAACCCGCGCTACATGTCAGCTAACTTAGTTCCTATATGGTTATGTTATGTAGACAATTTACGGATTCAATTCAATTTAAAACGGTTTAATATATATGAGTGTAAACAGAGCAATTTATAAATAAATATTTACAACTTAAATACAAGGGATGTGGATAAGTACGGACCTGGTGTAAGGGTCACAAACATACAGAGAGTAAGTGAAAAGACACGATGTAGAAGTGAGCAAGAGAGATAAGCGATAGGGTTCCTGCAACGGATCGTTATAGGGGTTTCGAGCTGAGATACTGAAGGACGACGACGGCAACGGCCGGCATTGTATGCTGCATAGCGACTACACTTGCGCAATTACATTTTAGGTTTGATTTTATGTTTAGACGGTCTTGATTATACATAAACTTATTAATTCACGTTCACATCAATTGTATCTGAAACTCTAGTATTGATTCTAAAAAGTTAATTTATGTTTGTTGATGGTTTCTTAAATACTGATGTCGTTTTCCAAAATTTCATTATCATTTCAGTATAATGAAATTATTTATCTTTTGACGAATAAGCCGAGGCTGCAAAGCAAGTAATATTATAGTAAATTGTGTTTTTGGTAGTAAGATTAGTCCAATTTTACTTTGCTTTGCTTTGATAGGTACATGCATATTAAAGTTAAACAAATTAAAAACTATAACGAAATATCTATTTGAAAGTAAACATATATTTTTTAAATTACCCACTTATTAATTATTCAAAAGCAATCATTTCGAACCAAAAACCGAACCTGTTTAAAAACAAACATCATACGACTTGTTCATAAGATAACAAAGTAAAGTTTTAATTTAAACCACATTTCATTTCCATAGAAACAATTGGTGATCCGCATTTTCATCGAATAAAAAATATAAGTAGAACTTTCTCTTTGTATTTTAAAGCTACATTAATCGTAAGCAACTTTAAAATGATCTATGAATACCATTGTAAAACACTTCTGAAGAAAAAAAGCTACTTTTTATCCCCAACCATGTAATAGTTCCAAAACAAACCATTCCAATATCAAACTGAGAAAGAATAACTTATTACACTGAATCTAACCATAATATGAATTTAAAAAATTATCTTTAGTGCGATCCTAAATTAATTTATATTACTTGGAATTAAAAGCCCATTAACAACTACTTAAGATATAATTGTTATTCAGATCAAATTTAGCGCAGAGTATATACTTCAGTTAGAGAAAGTGCCGTACGAAGCAGTTGTAATTTGGTATGGAATTGTTACGAAACATTGTGTTCGATTTTCTATAAACTATGCTTGCTAAATATTATTTATGAATTAAATACTAATACAAATCTTCAAAGTTGTTTGATTTTATTTATTTAAAATTAGAATTTCAGGCAAGGGAATTCACATTTTTGTTTGTTATAACCGTTAAAACATATTATTAAAACCAAATTGCGTAATAGCGTCCTTTAATTTCAGTGTCTAGCCTATTAAAATTTAGAAATGTATCAATTTCTGAATTCTAATTGTAATAAAAATGTTATAATGAAACGTATGTCTCAAATATAAAAAATTATAAATGTCAGTATTATAATAAATTAGTTTTAATAAGAACATGAAATAGTGGTTGTACTTTGTAGTAATTCTCTGAAAAATTCCGTAACTAATTGAAACTCAGGAATAAAACCTTTCTCAATTATAAATGAATTAAGTATTCTTTAGTAGTAATTCATACAACAAAATACCGGATCTCTAAAAATATAACTAATGGAATTGATTTGGTCTACAAAATCAGAGGTCATTTATATGAAGCCTTACAAAAGATCGTTCAAGGTTCCTACGGTATCGACCGTGCGCCGGTGGTGAGGACCTTGGCCTGAGCCCGACAGATGTGCCCACCCCAAATAACAACGGTTGGAGTTGGAAATTGGAAGCCATAACAGCAAAATATTTATGTTTGTATCTATCTCGATGTATACCTACTAATAGGTCGATTCGGAGTATTTTGTCATAGCTAGTACAAATTTGTAAATCTGGCGCTTGTCAGTTACAAATTGATAAATAATATGATTCTGTGCATTTTTTTATAAAGCTCATGGTTACAGATTTGTTTGCTAAAAACTTACAGTTATTTAAAATCAACAATGAACTTAATTTTCATATTACTTACATATTTAATTATGTTTAAAATATAGTTTTTAACTACAATCGTAACTTTTAACTACAATCGTAAAAAAACACAGCTACAATTTACAAAGTTAATTCAATTATTCAATTATTAGTATGTTAGAATAATTGTTTAAATATAAATTCAATTATTTATTTGTACAAAACAATAAATAATGCACTCAGAAATGCCAATGCAATTATCATGAAACTTAAAACTTGTATGTATATGGTTCGCCAGAAATCCTATTTTTGAAAAGAATATTCCAACTGGAAGTGCAAGTTTACTCTAGTCATTTTTTGAGAAATCTGCAATATCTCCAAAACGGCTGGACTTACAGAAAATATAATAGTATACAAAATGAAAGATATTAATAATATACACAACTTTTGTTTGAAATATTTATTCAAAATGTGTACTAATTACAAGAAAAATGGAATTTATTTTTTTAATTTTTTTATTTATGCCATGGTTACGTAAGGTATGAGAAATAATACTTATGACATATAGTTTTAGTGTAAAAGTGTTTAAAAGGTTAGTAAAATATGATTATATATATATATATATATATATATATATATATATATATATATATATATATATATATATATATAAATATATATATATATATATATATATATATATATATATATATATATATATATATATATATATAAATATATATATATATATATATATATATCATATATATATATATATATATATTGCTAGGTTTTATATTTTAATATCCTTCCTATCTAAACAAAATAAACCTACTACGTATATGAGTCCAATACAAGGCACTGCAGATGTTTTTATTTTTACAATAATAATTTAACTTAGAAATTAAAAGAGTAAAAACGACGAATAATTCAGTTTAAATTTATGTTTGGTAATTTATATATACTGTGTATTATGACAAAGTTGTCCACTAGCGTCACGCCAAAAGAGTCATTTTACAGAATTGGATGTCTTTCAACGAATTATATTTAATATCTCAACAAACAAATGAATGTTGATGAAACTTCGTGTTAATATTCTTACATATTGTCCTTCACGCATTACTAAAGTTTCAAACGTGTTTAAGTTTTTCTTTCCTTTGTTTATTCATATTTATGTTTCTGGTACCGTTCTCCCATAAGAGTCAATGTTAAATTAAAAACCATAATATATAACATTTAAATGATTTAATGACACGGTTTTAAACTGCACAGGAGAATTTGATTAACAACTATAAAGTATTTAAATTCTTAAATATGAAGTTACGATTATAAATAAATATTCTGGTTATATGTAAATCTAAATCTAATCTAAATGCCAGTTTAAATCTATTCTCGGAAAGATTGGAAGGATCGATTCTAACCTATAAATATCTCTAAAATAAACTGAAGTAGTTTTTCAAAGAATTTATCAATGATTACCTGATTATACAATAAATTAATTTAAAGTAGGTATACAAACACTAATTTGAGAGATAATAACTTATCGATAATTCTTCTTATTTTTATATTTACCACAAATCAATTTAATTTTCAGTTCCTTTAATAATAAATGTGTCAATTCAATTCAATTAAATAATATTTTTTCTCAAGTACTTTATAAGATCTACAAATAATAAGAATCTTTTTTTATATTTGATATATATCTATCCCCTTTAAGCATCATTAGCTAAATAGACTAAACTTAATAAAGTTAAAAAACAATTACTACATTACTAGTGACGCCTCATATTAGGAATCTTTTATAAACACTTCAATTCTTCCATAAATATTCAGGCATACATAAAACCACCTTTGTATAAATATGTATTTAATGTAATAATTTATGCAAGCTCCTGCGCCAACGCCAATAATCATCACGCAATTACAATTGGATGTACGTTTATGAACATTATTATCACCTAGTCAAGGTTTTACCATTTAATACTGGCAATTAAAAGTTATTTGATTATTTTGAATATATATTAAAAATCATTCTTATCTCAATTGCTATTTTCTCTAGCTTTGCGTATAGCACAACCGATTAAAATAAATAATAGACCGGAATTATTATTAATTTGTAGACAACCTATCATTAAATTTGTTATTTTACGTAAATAGATTAAATTTTAGGGAGATTGAAATCCAATATTTTTAATAACCCATATCACAAGCAGATAACACTTTAAGAGGATAATTTTCCTGTATCGATTATTTCAATTGCAATGTTACTTCGGTGGAAATTCGTTTAATCATCCTATTAAAATGAAGCTTTTATGCGAACTAATATTGCGAAAATTATCCTCTAATACTGTTTTCTGACCGTTATAAGGCCGATTAAAAAGATTGGTTATTAATTTCGCACAAATAAAATAATTACGTAAAATAGAATATTTAGGTAAACAATTATTGACGTACTTTTCAATAACATAAGGCTCAATGCCATGAAAGCTTCATAAGATTAGCTAGCATACAGATTTGATTGCATGATTTACATGGTTGCAATTATTTAAAACAATTAATTTAAAAGGCAACAAGGCATTGGTATATATGTAGGCTGGGCCATCTGTTGGTTTCTTTTAGAAGAGCGTACTATTTCAATAGTTTGCAACACTGACGCGCTTGACATTGATAGATCAATAAATAATCGGAATCAATAAAGCAACAATCATTGAAAAATATTGAACGGTATAGTTTTAATAGCAATTTCAAAAAGAAATAACAAATATTTAGAAGAAAATGTTTCTTATCTGCATAAATGAAATTATAACTTGCAACCTGGCAAAATGTATCTGTAAAAATGCAACTGTACGAAATTAAATCTACTATTTTGAATTGGTTGTTATAATTGCATTATTTTGGTGGCTTATGCAAAGCTGTCCCCATCATAGCACTCTAGCAAGTGATAATATATATATATATATATATATATATATATATATATATATATATATATATATATATATATATATATATATATATATATATATATATATAGATATATATATATATATATATATATATATATATATATATATATATATATATATATATATATATATATATATATATATATATATATATATATATATATATATATATATATATATATATATATATATATATATATATATATATATATATTTTATCTAATGCAATGTTTATTATTTCTATAAGTTCAAATTAAAAACAGGTTTTAGATTATGTTTATTCTATCAGATGTCGCATTAGTTAATAGTACGCATGTGCTACTCAGTATTGGCAACATTTTGCCCCGCGTTAAAAGTCTGGCTACGAAAGCTAATGCATAGTGTGCATTTCAAAAATTCAAGAAATTTTATTCGAAGAAAATTCAATTTCACGTCAGCTAATCTACCACGAAACTGTTGCCATATAATCATATAGTTTGTAGTTACAAAATAATATACCAGACATACGAGAAGTGTGTTAGTACACAGATAACGTTTGTTTGAAGGTTGGCCGATTAGACCGACCAATACGAATATGAAACACTCATATAATGTGAATGTCACCCCTACCGCGCGAGGAATGCACTACTGCGTCTGGTTAGGTTCAGTTCAAGGTCAGACGCAGTTTTTACGGGCAAATTTCGGAATGACAAATATTTATTATTGTGTGCATCGTATAAATAAAGTGCAATCGTAAAGGCCAAGTTCAAAAACAGTCAACAAATGCAAATGTACTTTGGTTTTGTACACATGCTTGAAATATTCAATTTATGTGATAATATGTTTCGTGAAAAGTTAAATAGGTACATAACAAACATCCTACGAAGTTTTAGCCTGCATTTAACTTTTTTGTACGCATTTATTAAGCCTATGTTTGGCAATAGTATTAAATGGTTTATGAATTAAAGTGACTTTAATTCATAAGGAATTTTAATTTAAATACGAAACACAAATTTATGCTGAATTATTCGTTTTTTATTATCAGTAAATTTAACTTTAAAATATTATGATTTAAAAAAAACACACAATAAAGTATAGAATATAAAAAATTGAGCATTAACTTTAAACTATAGAATACCAGCTTATGAAAAGCTATGATGTTAACAAAGCGACACTTGATACTTTTTATTTTAATTTAAACATTATTTACTACTTTGTGCCAATAAATAATTTCACTTTTATACTTTCGAAACTACTACTCCAAAATGAACCCCCCCCCCCCCTCCCCCCAACGTGTGAAAAAATAGCTGGCGCTAGTAGTATCAAATCCATTTTTAGGCAATTATTATATATTTTTTAACGTCAAAACCAAAAATATATTATTATTTCTATGTTGATTTATTTGGTACTTTCAAAAATGTTCTAAAATTAATAATTAAAGTTGTTTTTTTATGGCCCAATAACTTCGGAAATAAAGAGTCTAATCGATTTAAAACAAGGACAACACAAATTGTATACCCATAAATTATGTATAACAAATTTGGTGTCAATCCGTTTAGTATCTTCAGAGGAGAAGGAGCGACTAAATTTTCGTCTTACAAGCGAGCGACGCTTAACATCTCCAAGTATATGTGTTATATACATATAGCATATTTGGATTCAAGACGAACATAATAAACCTAAAGACATACGACCGAATGCTTAAGCTCATCGATACTACGTATGGCGAGCTAAAATCGCTATACTTGTTCAGTTTCGTTTACATATATTTATCGGTTTTCTGTTATCCTGTAAATTGTAACACGGTGTTGTAATATATTAAAATTGTCAAGAGTTATGTAAATGAATCACACATCTTATAAATGTTCACTTGTTCAGTGATTGCTCAAACGGTTTTTGAATATAATATAAAATTCTCTCACTTTCCGGTACAGCAAAAACAAGAAAATAAAACCATGTGTTGAACTATGGTCGCATTGGTAAACCCGCTTTCATAGTAGGGGAATAAGTAATATTTAACGGCATAACTGAATCTTATTAAGTCTACATTGGGGTTAATCTAATCTTTAAAAATCGGTTGAAAATGAAACACAGTTGCAAATCTTTCTATAAGCCATAGGTTCATAATTATATATGCATTTGTATGATTTTGGTGCGGTGCGAACGAACATAAAAACGAACTCGTCTCGGAAACAAAAGTGTTTGAGTCTAGAATTGTAAAGATCGTCAAAACCAGTTATAAATATACCCATCACTAGTCTCTAACCGTATTCAGTTATATATGTGGCTGGGAAGCATATCTTTCCACCCTATAGCCAGGTATATAATATTGCTTGTAAGAGATGAGATTTATTTACGATTTTCAAAATACTTTTTTACCTTTTGTTCAGTTTAAGGACATAGCTTGACCTTCGTACGTACGTCTCTACCTGTGTATGCTTGTTTATTGTCCGCTATAACCACCGACAAGGACGTCGTTCTACTTGGTAACAACCAACAACCATTTTGTGTTTGGATTTCTCTAGATTCTACACAGAGATTTCCAAAAACTGTCTTTTATCTACGTACGTTTTCGTTTAAGTTAAATTATATTTCGACAATGGCGTTCTAGTCACATATACGACCTCGATAGAAAACACAGTTGTATTGTAATCGATCTGTCGCATTCGACCTTCGAGTGAATCTCTTGTAGAGCCAGAAAGAGCAATGCTTACCGAATCAAATATTCTAATGTAGGCCATGAAAACAAATTCAAATTTGTTTATAGCAATATTTTCTCTTTGTTTACGATTTGAAATCATGTTATCATCATATTTGTTCGCGATTTATTGTTAAGAAGGTCACGTAAAAAAGTTGCTATTTTGCACAATAAAAAAGGCTAAATTTCACCATAATTTTCTCAAAAATGGTTCAACAAAATAAAGAATAATTAAATATATAGCGTAATTTGTGTCTCTATATAGACAAGAATACTAAATTATAAATCAAATATAATTTCTTCATAAAGGTACAAACAAATGTGTTAATTTTGCTAATGAAATTGTAAATTGTGTAATGTAAATTAGAAAAATCATTGGCATTGCGAATTTTTGTATAAACAATATATGTACTACAACCATCAAAAGCAGACATTTTTGATAGCTTTCGGTTGAAAAGTAAAGTATTTTATTTATTTTTTTCATTTTCAAGATGTGAATAGATGCAAAGGATTATCTGGCACCCCATTTGATGAGAACAGGCATGACGTTATGTACGTATGTGTTTTGCTATTAAAAAAAGCTGTCAATAGTAACACCAAATCAATGTTTAGGCAATTTTTAAATATTGTTTAACATGTTAGGTTTTTATTTTCGAAAAAAATTTCAAGACCAAAAATATATTGGAGATTTTTTCGATGCCTTTTTTTTGGAGCCAGATAACTCCGAAAATGAGGCCTACTGGATTTAAAATTCGAACAGCTCGAATTGTGTACCCATAGATTATGTATACTAAATTTGGTGTAAATCCATTCAGTATCTTTAGAAGAGAAAAAGCGACAAATTTGGTCTTACGAGCGACAAATAACATCTAAGTGTATGAGTTATATATATATTTGGATTCAGGACGATGAAAAGACGAACTTTTTGTTAAAGAAAATTTTCAATCCGAAATACTTAGACACACAACCGAATGATTTAGCTCTTCAGTACTACGTACGGCGAGCTAACTATGTCCAAGTTTCATACCAGGAATTAATTTTAAATATGTTTGTATACTTAAATATGTTTCCTATTATGAATTAATTTTTATTTAACATTTCTCGTGAGTAAAATCATATTTTATGGCAATGGGAAAATCTTTTTATGGAAAATACAAAAGCTATTCATATCAATTGCAATATATTCTTGAGAAAGTCAGGTAGAACATAATAAACGAATATATTATGCCAAAATGTTATCACAAATCACGAAATTCTAATTTACAAATTCATACATTACACCAGGGTTTGTCCTACTTCTAAAACGTAACCATTCGCAATAGCTAGCAGTCTTCGACGATTACAATTTTGAAATTATCTTTCGATTAAAACCTTGACGAAACCGACTTATATATTTACATTCGCAGGTGTCGAAGTACACAAAATATAGTAATTTTCTTTGAAAATTACTGACGGAATCATCTTGCTATATATAGATATCAGATAAGATTATCACGGCGCAAAAAATCGAAATAGATTTCACGTTTTAAAAAGCTGATTTCCATATAATTGTAACGTTCTCATAGCCTACTATAACCGCGATAGAAGATTCTGTTCCAGTTTCTTTAGACTTTCTACAAAATTAGTATATATAATTTTGGTGATTTACTAAAATTGGTGTGATGTAAGTAAACATGAAATTCACTTATCATAAGCAAATTAAATTAAATAGACGCAAAATAACATATCTATTAATATTCATTACCAAGAAATCCAAGTTGCGCAAAGTGTTTAATCATTTTGCCTTACATTGAGCAGTTTTTAAGAAAAGTACATCGATGGGTCTATACTTTCTTATACGAAGAATAAATAAGTTTAGTAATTTGAAAATGTTCGAACTCGAGATTTTAAAGCTTGTGACCATTCCAGAGTCGAGTGTGCCCATTTTCGGAATGCCGCGCGTGTGTGAACGCTCTACAGCGAAAACTACCAATGCTATAAACATGACACTTTAAACTTGTATACTCCCTCTCGCTCGCTAGACCAACATTTGTCGCCACTTCTCCTCTGAAGATACCAAACCGATTTCAACCAAATTTGGCACACATATTGTGTAGGTGCCCTATTGAATCCATTCGCATTTAAAATCGAATAGGTACTGTACTTCAGGAGATATTGGGTGCACAAAAAAGGTCAGGCCCGAATGTGAATTTTTGCCTTGACTATATATTGTTAGATATAATAGAATATAAATAGCTTGATTGAAGTACTAATGTAAAGTGTAAATATTAATATCCGCATTAAAAAAATGAATATAGTAAAGAAATCTGTAAGATAGCAATGAGAAAGATAAACTTACATCATTTAGCATTAGATAAATAAAGATTGCTAATAGTTTCCATGGAAGTTAAAGGTGATTTGCTTTATAAACACCTTTAAATTTCTATGAATACTTGTGTTGTGTTGTGATTGTGAGAAGATATTGATATTATGCACAACTTTTGTTTGGATATTTTCTTCAAAAAGTGTACCGGTTACAAGAAAATTGCATTAAATTTTTAATTTATTTATTTATGTTACCATGCTTACGTAGACATGAGATATTATATATATATATATATATATATATATATATATATATATATATATATATATATATATATATATATATATATATATATATATATATATATATATATATATATATATATATATATATATATATATGAGATATATATATATATTATATATATATATATATATATATATATATATATATATATATACATACATATAATTTTTGTATAAAAGTGTTTAAAAGGTTAAAAAAATATTATATATAAGTATTGTTAGGTTCTAAGTTCATTAGAAGTTTAAAAATCATCTGGCCATAATAATTTCTAATAAAACGTAATGAATAATTATATTTTAAGAACTTTTAAAATTTTATATTTTAATATCCTCCCTATCTAAACAAAGTATCCGTACTACGTATAAGACAGTCCAGTGCAAGACACTGCAGATGATAAATATACTTGTTGTTATTTTCGAAATTAAATTCTAACTGACGAAATTTTGCAATGAAGTATGACTTAAATTTTCTACGATTTCATTTTAAATGTTTCAACTTTAGGAAATTTGTGGGATGGGAACCAAGTAATTTAATCAAATTACTTGGTTCCCATATCACAAATTTCCAAAAGTTGTCAAATATAAAAGGAAATCGAAAAAAAAATTATATTTAATATGAATATGTTATGAATGGAAAATAATAATAATTGTAGCGCAAAACTAATTATTAAAATGTATGTTATGAGCACTTAAAAGTAGGTTCTCACCATATTGAAGTATTATGATTATGTCACAATAATATTAAGTATGCATTTGTTTGGAAAGTATCTATAGTACACATACAGTGTGAAAATAGTTTCTTGTTTATATATTCGTAAAAGAAAGTGTTGCGAAATATTTCGTTGGTTATTTCTGCACACTTTTCTATAACTTTCGAAATTTTGCCACATTTGAATCAGGAATAACGAGACACCCTACATCAATTACGTTTCATCGCTATTAATAAGCTTAGAAAAACATACAAAAAACCCAATCAATTAAAACTAAAAACAGGAAAGTATCAATTACTACCTTTCAGACATCAGATAAGATTATTAAAATTTCCGCGAAATTGATACATACGCAACTACAATATTTCCAATCAAAATATTGCTACACCTATACATGTTGGTTTGTTGTCCAGCTAAATATAATTTATGTATAACGGTAACATGTGTATTGCGGATGAGCAGTCTACAACGCCAGATGTCATTTTAAAAATAGGTATTTGGAAAACATGTTGCGGCATTTTGCTAATTAGTAATTACAATTTTATTTCTAGTAGAATTTTATTCAAACTTAAATTCTGAGACCAAATATATCATGGACCTAATTATACAAATTGCTCTATGTTTTATTTCCTTTCATTTGTTAAATAAACCAGTTTAAAATATCACTTTTTCTGCATTTCGTTTGCTCCAAGTACTTTCGTTGTTTTATTTCGGTAAAATAGACAAAAAGAAATCTCAGTCAATATTTTCTAGTTTTAGTACCAAAATAGGATACTTTTGAAAACGTAATCAATCAAGATGTACTAATCAAAAAGACAGACAGAACGGCAGTATGACCTTGAACAAGGAAACAGTATATATTAGAAAGAAATGTAAAATGTATTATTCAACAGAACGACGAAACTTACTTACCGGTAAATAACGATCTAACCGAACAATTTCAAAATAAGAATAATAAATTATTCGACAATTTACATAAAAATAAGATACGAAAAACCGAAAAAAGATATGCAAAGCCTTGAATATTGCTATCGCTGCACGAGTATATCGATTAATTAAACGTATACCAGGATAATTATCCGCCAAAAGAGAGCAATTGTACTTGAAAATCGCACACACACAAATTGGAAGATTAAGATCATTTTAGACTATTTATATAACAAATATAAATATATAGTGACTTCATTTATATTTGTCAGTTATATTTTTACTTTTCTATACGAAGTAGAAGTATTGTAATGATGAAAATGTTCGAACTTGAGATTTTAAAGGAATACACCTTTTGACCTTTAAACTTGTATATGGCTAGCCAGAAAATCTATTTTTGAAAAAATATCCAAACTGGAAGCGCATGTTTACTTTAGTATTTTTTTGCGGTTTCTGTAATATCTCCAAAACGGCTGCACTTACAGCAAATATAGTAGTATTCAAAATGAAAGATATTAGTATTTTGTACAACTTTTGTTTGAAAAATTTCTTTAAAAAGTGTACCGATTATAAGAAAATTGCTATTGAAATTCTTAAATTTCTTATTCATGTTGCCATGGTTACGCAGGTATGGGAAATTGTACTTATAACAAATAAATTTAGTGTAAAAGTGTTTCAAAGTTATTAAAATATATAATTTGTTAGGTTTTTAGTTCATTTGAAGACTAGAAAACGTCCGGCCATAATAATTTCTAATATAATAAATTGTTATATTTTCTTGGCTTTTTTAAATTTTATATTTTAAAATCTTATCTAAACAAAATATACCAACTAGGTATAACAAAGTCTAGTGAAAGACATTGCAGATGTTTTATAACATGGACATAGTATTTATTTCCAAGCAATTAGTATATAATGGATCGTAGTAGTTCAAAGAAAATATGAAAGACTTCTTTAACAAAACAAATACCCAAGAAATAGCTTAATTACAATATTGTATCAATTAAGTTTCAATTACATCATATGAAAGACATTTTCATTTCAAATAAAGGCTGCATTTATACATCGTTTGTTATTCCACACTATTATCAACACCACCCACAATTGAGCCTTCCATTGCCGCAAAAACAACATATTGTACTCTTGTTAAACTTAAAACAATTATTATCATTTTTCTACAAAATAGTACAACAATTACCAAGGCAAATAGCAAATGTGAGTTATAGGTTTTAATTTCTTTACTTATCTCACTCTCATATTTGCACTACTTTCCTTGACGGAGCAGTAGAGCAATATGTCTGACTGAGACTTCCGATTGGCGCATGTCATAAACTAAACCAGAACACCAAACGTAAATGATCACGTGCAAGAACATTTAATTTATTAAGTGGGATGTCTTGCTCAGTTTTATATTTCCGTAATTTTCTGCCGTTTTGGCTAGAAGAATAATGTTTTGCAGCTCGATTCATCAGGATATGAAATTCATCAAAGTTTAATGAACTAATATCGTGTAGGTTAGTTTTAAACAGGTTTGCAACAACGAATTACACAGGATAATTTTTTTTACCTTGAGTAGAATAATTCGAGGACACTGTGTATGATTTATTACCATAGCAATATATTATTTGATAGTTGTTTATAGAAACATGTATATGTAGTTGTATAGTGGGCTGATTTCATTATTAAACCAAACAAGCATTGTCGTCTGGTGGGTGTTTTTTTCCCGGTGCTGATTACGCCGAAATGTTTACAACGCGGCATCTATAACCGGGATGGTAAAACAACAACAACGTAGATTGGCTTTCGACGCTCTATTCCAAAATTCGCATTCATTATCTAAACATGTTTTTTCGGCAATATAGACAAGCGCTTTAGAATTTCTCTTAACTTAGTACAGAAGAGCTTAAGCGTTCGTCTGCATATTTTGTTTGTAACATTCACGAATTCAAATAATTCTTTCACAGAAATTCATTTCACATCGCCCTGATTCCGAAAATATATAAACTTGGTAACATATTGAACGCCCGCTCGCTCGCTAGACCACATTTTGTCGCCCCTTCTCCTCTGAAAGCACCAAATCGATTTCAACCAAATTTGGCACACATATTGTGTAGGTGCCTAATTGAATCTGTTCGCATTTAAAATCGAATAGGTACTGTGTTTCAGGAGATATTGGGTGACAACAAATGTCAGGCCCGAATATGAATTTTTGACAAAAATTTATTAGTGTTGGTTATATTACCGACTAGACTATATATTGTTAGATATTATATTATATAATTAAATTGATTGAAATGCTAATATAAAGTGTAAATATTAATATCGGCATTAAAAAATTAATATAGTGAAGATATCTGTAAGATAGTAATGAGAAAGGTAAACTTACATCATTTAGCATTAGATAAATAAAGATTGCTAATAGTTTCCATGGAAGTTAAAAGTGATTTGCTTTATAAGCAGCTTTAAATTTCTATGAATACTTGTGTTATGTACGATTGCATATTGATTGTGATATTAAAGTGGGGTTAGTCATTAGAAATGGAAGGATGATTGAATTTGTATAGTTGAAAGTTGACCTTTTCCCACAAAATTTCTACTGTACTAGATACAACTGTAACAATATAAAATTGGCAAGGCTGTTGTAATTTCCGCACGCTTGAAGTATGGCTGCGGTATTATATGAAATAACCTTTTTAAAACAAGTTCGATTTCAGAATAAATTGACACAACGACCGAGCCGAACGCAAATGAATGAAGCATTTTGATTTGAGCACATGGCCAGTGGTGTGCTACGGCTGCAACTGCGACAACGGCAACGACACGCACACATATATAAACATCAACGACTATTCGGATATATCCTCGTCCTTGTCTGTTACAAGGTTTCACTCTTTCACAGTCTGGTCATTTACAGGCGCACGTGTACCCTACTCTGCATATAGTGTGTTGCGTGTACATTCTACAGTACGATGAAGATTTCCCTTGTTTGATCGAATCAAATATTACAGAACGTTTTAGATTTTTATTACTCAAGTTAGGCGCGTGTATAGATAAAGATTACACTAAATATATTTACACATATATGATAACCAATACATGGCTAACTAAATTAGAAATTATAAGGTTATATTTCAAGTTCTTTTTGCGACATTTCACATTTTGTATTAAAAATATATTGAATAAACATTTGGTCGATGAGACTTTGATCGTTAAAAGTAGTTATTGTACTAAATTTTATATTATAAATTTATTTATAAATATGTAATTGGGGCAATTTTATTTGAAACCTACATTTTTATTTAAACAAATAATCTAAATTTGCTTTGCAATTAATTAATTGCATTCGTAAACTATGTAAACAACGTTACTATATCAACAAAATAACGTGAGAGGCGGGTACAAAACATTTTTCCTTTACTACTTGTTCTCTGATCGTAATATGGCAGATATTCAATATTGATTATTAATTTCGCGAAAATAAAATATTTACGTAAAATAACAATATATATCGATTAGGTATATCGATTATATATATAAATATATATATATACATATATATATATATATATATATATATATATATATATATATATATATATATATATATATATATATATATATATATATATATATATATATATATATATATACATATATATATATATATATATATATATATATACATATATATACATATATATATATATATATATATATATATATATATATATATATATATATATATATATATATATATATATATATATATATATATATATATATCATATATATATATATATATATATATACATATATATATCATATATATATATATATATATATATATATAATATATATAGATATTATATATATATATATATATTATATATCTATATATATATATATATATATATATATATATATATATATATATATATATATATATATATATTCTATATATATTCATATATATATATATATATATATATATATTATATATATATATATTATATATATATATATATAATATTATCTATATATATATATATATATCTATATATAATATCTATATTATATATATATATATATATCTATATACTATATATATCTATATATATATGTGATATTTTACATATAAAGTATTGTAAATGAAAGACAGTTTTTTGTAGTGTAGAAATCTTTTAGTTATAAGTAGACCCCTGAAGCGCTTTCAATGTGCAATTTTGATCATGAATGAAGTTAGCAATATCACGTTATTAATGTTGCTAACTTTTTTCTTTATCAATAGTAATAAAGATTCTAGTAACAAGATTCCCTGTAACTAACCTCATTCTAGATTTAAATAGTACCTTGATAGTATTCTGTAATTAACTTTGATCAAATTGTAAAATTTTCTATATTTATTCTTCAAGGTATTGCAACAAATATGATATTTGATTATATGAAACAGAGGAAGAAAAATACCTCCAATATAAATGTTAGGCCCTATATCTGAGTTTAGGTTCTATATTACATTTTGAGTTCAGTTCAAATGTTATAGTATTATATACTTAGTATAGACATTAGTTGAAATTAGGTCATTTGCAATTTTATAGATCACAACAGAACAAATTTGAAACATACGCATCTGGCGATAGGTATAGAAGCTCATTTAATGTAAATTTGATAGAAAGCACTTTAATGGAAAACACTTTAGAGAATGTAGTATTTTTTTAGTTCGTTAAAGAATATTATACAATTGATTATTAAAAATGGACAAAATGTAGCGCGCGCGCCTCAATTTTGTTCCTTTATATGTTTGGGTAAAACCGATGGAGATTTAAATGAATGTTGCAACGTAATTTTTCCTAAATGAAAATGAGTAAATAATTAAATGCGCGGGTGATGTTTCTGATAGAAAGTTGGTGTTGAAAACCATGGCATTTGAATGGAAGCGAAACGCGCTCATGGTTCAAGCGCTGATATTTGTAATTTTGGGGTCATTGAAAAATCTCTAGATTGAAGCAATAAATGCTGCTCTACATAACACTTGGCACACATAAACGCATTCTTTTATAAATTATGAGGAATAGTTCCCCTATTTCATTGCTAACAAGGACAAGGGTAGTTTAGAAAAATAACGGTCATCTTACCTGGCTAACGCCATCCTAACATGAGATAATCCACAAATAGGGCCCGCTAGTGTATCCACGGTTACCGGTGCACCACGAAACTTTGGATTAAAATACACTTTAACACTAACACCCGTCATTCAATGACGCCTACGAAGATTAGAATTAAATTTGTAATTTCAAAACACAATTAATTCACAGATGAATGAAAGAAAACAAAAAAATTAATAAATAAATCACGCACCGAACAGAAATGAAATTAATAAAACAAGTGAACGTGCTAAATGAACATCGGTGAATTGTTTAAAATATATATTTAGAACACAACGACGGACCGATGTTCACACAAATCACATTCGTTTGGAACTAACTGGTGGTATGGTACGAGAAAACAGTACAGTTGCAGAGTGGACGTCGACGACGAAAACGACGACGCGAACCTAGCCGAACAGCCTTGGGGGACTGGATTACTCATGCGCTCTACGTATGTGATATGAACCGTTCGATAAACGAATACACCCACAAAATCGCCTGAAATTAATCATTTACCCATGAATTCTCTAGTTTAGATTTATTTCAAGGCACTGAGTACCTATATATGTATTAAAATATCGTTAGTTCTCAGTAAAAATCAAAGCGTAACTATTAATGATTGCGACAACAACAGGGGTGGCGCTATGTAGGTATTGCATTTAGGAGTTCGAACAATAAACGTGTTTCTTCGTTTCATAATTTTCCAAATAATGATTCTCTCCATTCTTATCTCTTTGAAGCATGTTTAAATTGAATATTCAAAGAAACAATACGATTTAATTATGATTGAAAATTGTATTTGGTTTAACCCACTGTGCTCGCCTGTCATGTATTGTCAAACAAAAATTCTAAAATAAATAAATATCTGAACAGTTATAATAAACAGTAACTTGTCTAAAATGGATATATCATTTCCCTAGTCATTTACTACTTAAAAATGCGCCACTTTTGTGATTCAAAAGGATTAAAATATTTTTTTATCCACATTTTTTCCCATTCTAATCACCGTTTTACACGTATTGTTAAACAAAATGTTTAAACAATTCTGAAATAAATAAACATCCAGATATAAATCAATTCGTTGTGAAAGCTTTACTATATACATATGTACAGTGAATTGTATTAAAGTATTCATTTCCATAATCATTTTTTCCACACAAAAAACACGTCACTTTTATGATTCAATCAAAGTGTACACAGAAATTGTATATGATTCAGAAGGGAAAGGGGATTGTCTGATCACAAAATAGATGAGTAGGGATAATTAATAACGAACGACGAAACGTGATGCACACCTAGTAAAAGGCAACTATTTAAATAAGTAGTAAAGCGTGTTTAAAGTTGAAAGCAAAAGCTAATTCGATACAAAGCAATTATTAAGGTACTGCACGAAAATCAATATTTTGTTTAGTCTTTCTCAATATGTGTAACTAGTGAAAACCCGTCAATAATGATTTGTTTTATCTTATAATAAATAACGAAAACCAATATTAATAATCAGATTAGTATACGTTAGTGCAAAGAAGAAAACCACGAGTATATACTGTATATGTGACGACTATAGAGTTAATATTAATTAACTAAATGTAATACGTTATAATTAGATTGTAATTCATTATGTATTTTTCGCAACTATTCCATTTTAGACCTTTAGACTAATTACTAGTAATTAAAGTATCGTATTTTCGCCATCTTGGTGACACCCGAAAGATAATTTTTTATCTCCCCCACCAAACTGAAAAGAGCGCGATAATCTTCTATTTAATGTAACCAATGAGCGCCTTTAAAAGTAAATATACCAATTTAAATTACCTGTTAAATATAATTATTTATTTTAAATTTTTTGTGTGATATTTCATGAAAAATGTTTGTGCTAAATACAATAAGCAACAGATGTAAGTAGAACGAGACTAAATTAACAATAAAAATGAACAAAAGCAATCACAACGGAATGAGCTGTCACTGGTCAAAATATTGCAACACTTGTAAGAAAGTAACACCATCTGTAATTTGTATAAAAACCTTAGATACACTCTTGTCTTTTTTGGACGACATCCGTAGAGTTGTCAACGCATAACTTTAAAAATTCATATTTTTAAATTTATAAAAATTTAGATCAATATGGATATATTTTTTTAAAATTAAATTTAGATCAATAAGCTATATTTAAAAAATTAATTTATATCAAGCCTATTTATGATCATCAAAATTAAACGGTCTCTTTTCCAGCGTTTCTTTATCACGCGATAGTTAATTTTTATATTGCATGCCTTTACTTGTTATACACTAGCGTGATGAATCTTTTAGAGGTGCCTTATCTTTTGACTGATTTACCCCTTAAAGAGCACTATGGATCTAGCAGACCCAGAGGTAATTTTGGTTTGAAAAAAAAATTATTGCATTCTAATTTTTCACCAATAAAGTCGATAAATACTTATAAGTCTGTTGTAATTATTCTATGAAAGCCTCGCTTTTGAGTGCTCAAATAAACTTACTTTTTTTGAAAGACTCGCTATTGTCACTAGTTTTTACCTTAAAGAAGTATATCTGTAGTATATTCAGTAAATTTTTTAGATCAAAATATTGAAAATTGTAAGTTATTCAATTATACGAAAAAAAAAATGGTTATTTTCGGTTGTTTTTCAATGATTATTTAAACAATGAAAATGTTTAAAGATGCAAATCTAACCTATGTGCCCTTAAAATATATTAGTTAAGCATCATTCATGCAAATTTTGAAGTTAACATATTAAACATCGGCCATGTGTTGGCCCTAAACTTTTTTTACGTAGTCAGTATATTTAGATTTGATAGTATATAAATAAAAAATAAAATGTTTAAATTTCAAGAAAATATTTTCATTCATAAGTCCAATTAAATTGTAAAGTTAGTTTATTGTTAGATTTCCAAAGAAAACTATGTATTTAGATTTTAAATGTTGGATTTTATAGTAGTATAAAGAAAATATAATTATTAATTATATATTATTAAAAATTATTATGGCCGGGCATTTTTTAGTTTTCAAATTAACTTTAAACCAGAGAAAATATTTATATATAATATTTTAAATTATTTACTAATCTTTGTAACGTTTTTTCACTAAACTTATTTGTGACACTGACAATAAATGTTAAATGTCAAAATATAAAAGATTTGAAATGAGAGAAGTCTTCTTCATTTCAAAACTTTTATATCCAATCCACAACAGGGTTAACAATTTTCAACAATGTCAAAATATTTGAATATTTAAAACAGTTGACATGATTTATTATATATAATTTTCCATACTTATGTAACTATGGCAATATAAATAGGATAATAGAAATTTTCTCAGAACTGGTACATTTTTTGAAGAAATGTTACAGACAAAAGTTGTTCAAATCATTAATATCTTTAACTTTAATTATACCTATTTTACTGTAAGTGCAGCCGTTTCGAAGATATGCAAAAAGTGTCTCAAGTAAACATGCACTTCTGGTTTGAATATGCTTTCAAAAATAGGCGGTTCTTCTCCGAGGCATATACAAATCTTAAGTTTAAAGTTTCATAATTTTATCTTCAACCCTTTAGGCTGTAGAGCGCATACACACACACACACACACACACATACACACACACACACACACAGACCCACTCACAGACACAGACGTCATTCCAAAAATAGTCAGACTCGATCAGAAAAGGTCAAAAGGTGTATTTCCGTTAAAATTTCGATTTTTATTGTGATTACAATACTTACTTATTACTTTGTAAAAGAAAGTAAAAAGGTCAGCTGCAATTCGAAAATTTGTCGGCTAGGTCTGTCTGACCCATTGTGCTCTTAACGTCATTATTTTGAAGTGTGACCTTTAGGGTTAATAAAAGTCTTATGCTTTCAATAGTCTTCTTCTTCCGAAGAAGAAGTGGCTTGCAAAAGCTCTGCAATTAGATCTAGTGCACAGTGGATTTTAAAATAAGATACTTGTTTTAGCTTAGCACTATTGATTCTTTTATGAGTTGAAGTATTTTGCTAAAACGCAGCCGTTATAAATTTTCTGGTTCCAAATATCCCGAACGAAAATGAATCTTTTTTAGTGCTACTAAACCTGGACACTCACAGAGAATGTGCGATACAGTTTCATCATCCTCTTCACAGCTCTTAAGAGTTATAGGTATATACACATTAAGTGCCCATTTTTATGTGTCAACGTGTTATGATAACAGGGATATCGTAACTGATCCATTTTACAGTGGATATTTTATTATAGCTAGTCCTCCTATATCAGTGCCCCAGAAGGTGATATTTGTGCGTATTCTAAAATAAGATATGTTGATTCTCAATCAATTTCTTCAGTTTGGTTATTATGGGTTTGAGAACGATTTCAAGTGCTGGTTCTGGTCCAATAAAACTACAATTTGCGCCTTTTTTTGGGGAAAGTGTTAGCTTGCTCCTTTTCTCATATTTCTTCGTTTGCCTAACGAAATCTAATTTAGTTGTATTCTGCTAGTCTTCGAAGTGCGTTTCCAGAGTAGTTGAGTCGTTATCTTTGGCTCTTTTAAAGCCTCCAGTGTAGTTTGACAGTAGAAAAAGGTGACTGTATTCAGATAAGTTTCTTCATATCTTTACGAATGAGACTAAAATTGCCTGAAACACAGAGCAGTAGTCTCTCTAGAGTAAACGATAGCTCGGTTATAGGATTTTATCCGTAAACTCCAGCCCCTATTCCCACTCTGGTTTTAAATCCATCTGTAAACCAAATCGATACTTTTTCCTGTAGCAGGCGATAGCTATTATGTTCCCAACCATGTGTATTTTGGCACTGGTATCTGGTGAATTCATCCTAAAGGCAAAACTTGGAGTACAATGGTCCATCTCCATTAGACAAATGGGGTGCTAATAGTAGTATAACTAACAAATTCAGGGAACTGAATGTAGCACTACTGAATTCAAGTGAGATTATTCAAATTTTGAAGATTAAATCTGAATTTGCATCTGTATAATACCCACGCTGGCCTCTAAAACGTTCATAGAAGAGAATAACAAGTAATATCGCTCACCATATTATCTATTAGAGTTTTGTTTCTCACTTACCAAACGCAGCTACAATTAAACAAAAAAATCTAAGTATTAGGTTAAATAATAAACAGTATTCAGTCAATAGTAATAATGTTAATTACTCTCGACGTTTCCACATCACGTATGTCTTCTTCAGGAGAAGAAGTGATGTTAAAAAGTCGATTGTAATTAAATTATTTAACTATTGACTGCAAT